>JABUQX010108686.1:27500-32500 GCA_015478945.1 Trachelipus rathkii | reverse complement strand
ACATTTACCTATTAGGACGGACAATAACACTTACAGTACGTAAGTAAGTTGCAAGCAAACTCACAAGTACACAAGTGTAATTGATAACATGTAAGACATAACCAAAGTCACTAATTCTAACTTCAAACTTAACATGGAAGACATACACAATGTTATCAAACATGTAATGTAAGACCTACAAAGTATTATCAAACCAATAAGTTCGAAAACTTAAAATTAATTGTGGAACATAAAAATTCAATTTTTATGAAAGAGCAAAAAAAATTATTTACAATATATACAACTTAACGAATTGTAAATTCATTAATATGGAACACGGTAAAGATTTTTATGTTCCGGGGTTTTATTATTATATAGTATTTTGTTTAAATTTTATTTATTTCTAATTGGAATCTACGAAGTAGGAATATCAATAGAAATATAGATTGGTTGTAAATTATTTTCTTCTTTTAGGAATAGCTCCCTTCTTTTTGGGATCTACTGTAGTACTGGTTGAAGTACCTGGGATATTATATCTGTAATCGGTGTAGAATGAGAAGGATAGAATATATTTCTTGGATAAGTTCTCTGAGAATATGAAGGAGTATTGTATTGTAAAGAACTAGTAAATTTGGGAGATAATTTAGGTGGAAGCTTGGGTGGAAGCTTAGGTGGTAATTTAGGAGGTAACTTCGGAGGTAATTTTGGTGGAAGTTTTGGATATAACTCCGGAGGGGAGTCATCATAGGGGAATTGTTCCAATACTTCGGAAACAGATCTAGATCTTACACGAGGATTCGGAGTCCAAGATATAGTAGAAGGATCTATCTCATAAAAAGAAGGAGTATCGGGATTCACCGGAGGGGGAGACTGCTGTCTGGCATGACTACGCAATCGCATAGGTGAAGAATCCCGAGGACCATGGAATTGAGGATGTGGACGATAAGAAGGATCTTTACGTCTGTCATCTCTAACATTTACTTCTTCAGGAGAAGAAGGGGAAGTATCTACATTCGGATACTCATCGTAATAACGAATAGGTGGTGGAAGTGCAATAGCACCATTATCAGGTTCATCTGGTGAGGATGGTGGATTACTATCATGCATAGAAGATCTTCTAGAAAGAAGAGGCGAACTATGAAGAGAAGTAGAACCAGATGCATATGGAGTACGAGGAGAGGATAGTTGGGGAGAACTATGGGAAATATTTCTCCTCAGAGAATAGGTAGTAAACGGATCAAAATTTTGATTCGTGGGGGATTGCACAGATGAATGTCCTGACGAAGGAATTCTCTGTGTTGTTTGTTGATGCTGAGGAGGTGGTATTTGTCTCGGAGTAGAAGGCATAGATAGGGAAGTGAAGACTCTGGGGATATAGGAGTCACACTCAACCTAGGTGCAGGATGTGCAGCACTCGGTGCAGTAGGAGACATCTCAGGTCTTCTCTGTGCAACAGGTGGTTGTTCATGCCTTGGAGACTGTTGGGTTTCTTGAGGTGCTACTCTTGGCTGTTGTTCATGCCTAGGTGCCGGTTGAGGAGCATCTCTATATACCACATACTCAGTATAAGCATTATTATCAGGTGTGTCATCATCATCATCACCTGAATTGTCCCCCCTTCGCGGTTGAAAACGACGCTTAGGTGGTGGAGGGGCAGGAGGTGGCGGAGCACGCCTAACATTTTGAAGCGGATTATAGTATTTCCATTGGGAAGAAAAGGAATTGTCGGCAGTTTTTACAACAGGCATGGGGAGAATTTTTAAATTGTCCACATGTGACACAAATTCCTTATTAGTGACTAAACAACGAAGTTGATATTTGTTATATTTTAGAACACCTACAACCAAATACGCCATATTTAACCTATATTTCATCTGTAGACAAGGCTTTTAGGGTAATCATACTAATCGTGATTAGATAGTTTTAATTCCTTATTTCACCTCTTTTCACAGTAAAATATATTTAATTTATGCTTTTATATAATTAACATTCCAAAACAACTCGAATTATTTTATTACTCCAAAATTTAAAAAGTCGTTATAAATACAATATCATTACAATATGATCTAGGGCCAACACACATCTAAAATTAAAGAGAAAAGGGAAACACCCTGAGTATCGACACATATTATTTTCTGTAAAACAATCATGAGCATTGTATGTGCATTTATATTTATTAGTCTATAGATATACATACGATGCTCAATAGCCAAAATTATCACTTACCGATAATGAATTATCAATTATTAATTTTGGGTAGCAACAGTGCCAATCATTTAATGTAAGGGAAACGGTGAAAATTTGTCATCACTCTTAGATATATAAAACAAGTTTTTTAAGGCACGGAAATGTTAATGCCTAACCTAATTAAATATGAAAAGAAAATTTATATAAAACAATTTTATATTAACAATATTACAACACACACTAAAACATCCGCCGATCACTGAAGTCAGTTACAATTGACTCAGTTTCTAGGGCGTGAGATAGAACACTAATTAGATTGACTCAATGTAAGTCACGGGAGGTGACTTAGTGACTTATATATATATATATGAAAGAAGAGAGTTATATATATATATATATATATATATATATATATATTATTATATATATTATTATATTATATTATATATATATTATTATATATATATATATATATTATATACATATAAATATATAAATATATAATATATATATATATATATTTTAATTAAAAATATAAATATATATATATATATATATATATATATATATATATATTATATTTATATATATATATAATATATATATAATAAAAAATATTTAATACATATATTTCTATATATACACACAATGGGGACACTATATATATATATATATATATATATATATATATATATATATATATATATATATATATATGATTAACAACAGATATTTAAACTAAGAAATCTTCACCAACTACAAATATGTTACTTCATTTCTATTAATAAAATATATACTCTTTATTTGCTTTGATTAACTATTATTTTTATTATTATTAAAAATTATAATTAAGAGACTTAAGCCATCAAAAAATTTTGATAACTTAAATAATTTAAGGAAGGGGTCTATGGATTATATATCTTCCTTATATTTTGTTATTGTATCCCCTGGTCTCCTGTCCGTGGTCTACTTTAAAGAATTTATTGTCTCAGTATTATCAATGCTTGTAAATATTTTATATATATATATATATATATATATATATATATATATATATATATATATATATATATATATATATATATATATATATATATATACATATATATATATATATATATGTTATATATATATATAAATATATATATATATATATATATATATATATATATATATATATATATATATATATATATATATATATATATATATATATATATATATATATATATATATATATATATATATATTATATATATATATATATATATATATATATATATATATATAATTTATTTATCAATGAATATAAATATTTATATATATATATATATATATATATATATATATATTTATAAATATATATAGTATAAGGTTGAAGGTTAAATTTATTAGAATGTTATCCAAATTGAAACATAAGGTATAGGTTAAAAAATTTCGTAGTTTGCAGTTTCATTTTGTGTTGTGGAAGTCGTAAGTCAGTGAACTTGTATGAAGTGATTGAAGTACTCACAGAGTCACAATTCACAACTATGTCAGTTCAAAATTTTCTGACTCCTACTCTACTATTTTGAAAGTTACCGACTTGAAAGTTATCTTCAATTAAGCTTACCCTGTAGATAGGATCAAATAAATAGCAGCTAGTACAAAATCATCGTCAATGACAGAAATTTCTTTTCGTACCTTGGAGCCTTTTATTTCTTCAAATCTCAAATATAGGTAGTATAAGGTTGAAGGTTAAATTTATTAGAATGTTATCCAAATTGAAACATAAGGTACAGGTTAAAAAACTTCGTAGTTTGCAATTGCATTTTGTGTTGTGGAAGTCGTAAGTCAGTGAACTTGTATGAAGTAGGGATGCCCGATATCTAAAAAATATCGATAAATCGATATATCGATATTTTAAAAAATATCATATCGCCTTCGATATTATCGCCAGAAAAATATCGATATTCGATATATCGATATTTCGATATATTGTAATCGGATTATAATTTGATATATATATATATATATATATATATATATATATATATATATATATATATATATATATATATATATATATATATATATATATATATATATATAATATTATATATATATATATATATATATATATATATATATATATATATATATATATATATATATATATATATATATATATATATATAGGACCTGTTATGTTTTACGACTCCGTCAGTTTTGATTTTTTTTTTCTATATTTCTAGTATATGATCCTAACAGTCAATTTAAGGGGTGACGGACATGATTCAAAAATATATAGGACCAGTTACGTTTTACGACTCCGTCAGTTTTAATTTTTTTTTTTAACTAAAGGAATACCCAAGGGTAAACCGCAAAGATGGAGTCGGGGTCTCTCTTCCTTCCGGGGGACGACAGGGTAGGACTATTTGCACTCCGGGAGGGTCTCCAAACCCCCTGCTCTTGGTATTTAAGTGTTGCGGGGTTCCTCCTGCTCCCTACGGGGTATAAAAACGTCCCTCTGTCCCCTCGTCGGCTCGAGCCCGATAATTTTTTTTTTATTATTTATTTTTTTTACATTTTTGTAATAAGCTTTACACGCCGATTCCAAATATGTAATTGGTTTTTTGTAAGTGTCGTACTTTTCGAGATATTTCATTTATGAAAAATATTTTTATTTTTTTTATTTTTTTTACATTTTTATAATAAGCTTTATACGCTGATTTCAAATATGCAATTGGTTTTTCTGTAAGTGTCGTACTTTTTGAGATATTTCATTTTTTTTTTAAATTTTATTGATATAAATGTGATTTTTAAATAATTATTTAAAATATTTCCAACTTTTG
>JABUQX010108686.1:17500-22500 GCA_015478945.1 Trachelipus rathkii | reverse complement strand
TACCCTAATATTATTATTATCATATATATTATAATTATCAGTTTTTATTATTATTATTATTATTATATATATATATAAATATATATTATATATATATGTATTTATAAATTACATATTATTATTTTTATTATTATTATTATTGCTTCATACATATTATTATTATTATCTTATTATTATTATTGACTATATTATTATTGCAAATATTTATATACATATATACATGTATATATAGATATATTATCAATGTACATATTATATTTTATACATATACATTATTATTACATATTATTATTATTATTATTATATATACATATTATTATTATTATTATTATTATATATATATATATATATATATATATATATATATATATATATATATTATTAGAGATATATATATATAAATATATAATTAATATTAATATAATATTAATATTTTCCTCACATTTTTTTATTATATATATAAATATATAATTAATATGTTTTTATTTCTATTTTTATATATATATCTTATATATATATATATATATATATATATATATATATATATATATATATATATATATATATATATATATATATATATATATATATATATATATATATAAAAAAACATAATAATATAAATATATATATATATATATATATATATATATATATATATATATATATATATATATATATCAGTGGCGGCTTTTCGGGGTAGGCAGAGTAGGCAACGCCTACTTGCCTTTAGTGAACCAAAAAAATATTAAAAAGTCAGCATATATATATATTAAAAATTATATATTATATATATATATATATATATATATATATATATATATATATATATATATATATATATATATATATATATATACTTGTATATATATATATATATATATATTTATACATACATATATATATATATATATATATATATATATATATATATATATATATATATATATATATATATATATATATATATAAATATATATATATATATATATATATATATATATATATATATATATATATATATATATATATATAATTTCGTTCGAAGGCGACCTGTTGAGCGGCCTCTCAAATTTCAACTCGATTTCCTTTTTTAATATTAACGATCAGCGGGAACTATTACATTTCCGAGTTAAAAAAATAATTCCGTTTTCTTTAGCTCTAGGCAACTCTGTATTTGCCTTCTGACTCATGTAGCAGTCATTTTTTTTAAATCCCAATTTAAATTACATTAGCAAGAAATAATAATAATATAATAATATGCTAACTTGATCATCTCTTATACCGACTTATTTAATTTATAATTTCATAAAAAGTCATTTGCTCATTCTTGCAATCAGAGCTGCCAGACTCGCTTGATGAGTCAGTTTTCTAGGCCAGAGGTTCCCAAAGTGGGTGCCGCCAGCGTGTGCCAGGGGTGCCGGCACATGTTTTCAATTTTCACTAAAATTTTGGAGTTAAGTAGTACAATTCGTTTTTATAATATGGCAACACCATTATTATGCATCGTCTACTACTCGTCGACCATTTTGTTTGTAGTCACGTAGTGCGTCCTTGGTTTCGAATGGCTCCGGGTTATTAACGTTGCCAAAAAGATCCCAGCGGATTTTACGGTAACATTAAATTATTTTCTTATTGATTATAAGAAACTGGTTAATTAGTCATTAGTGATATTAGTGACTAATATATATATATATATATATATATATATATATATATATATATATATATATATATATATATATATATATATATATATATATATATATATATATATATATATATATATATATATAAGAAACTGTTTAAATTAGTCATTATTAATATTAGTGACTATAATAGAATCATTATATATATATATATATATATATATATATATATATATATATATATATATATATATATATATATATATATATATATATATATATATATATATATATATATATATATATATGACCTGTTATGTTTTACGACTCCGTCAGTTTTGATATTTTTTTTTGTTTTTTTTAATATATTTCAAGTATATGATCCTAACAATCAATTTAAGTGGTGACGGACATGATTCAAAAATATATAGGACCTGTTACGTTTTACGACTCCGTCAGTTTTAATTTTTTTTAACTAAAGGAATACCCAAGGGTAAACCGCAAAGATGGCAGGAGTCGGGGTCTCTCGGCCTTCCGGGGAACGACAGGGTAGGACTATTTCCTCCCTCCGGGGAGGGTTTTGGGAACCCCCACTCTTTGGTATTTGGGTCGCGGGGGTTCCTCCGCCTCTCCCCTACGGGGTATGGAAAACGTCCCCCCCTCTGTCCCCTGTTAGCTCGAGCCCCCTATTTTTTTACATTTTTGTAATAAGCTTTATACGCTGATTCCAAATATGTAATTGGTTTTTCTGTAAGTGTCCTATTTTTCGAGATATTTCATTTATGAAAAAAAATATATATTTTTTTTAAATTTTTGTGATAAGCTTTATACGCCGATTCCAAATATGTAATTGGTTTTTCTGTAAGTGTCGTACTTTTCGATATATTTCATTTTTGAAAATATTTTTGATATAAATGTGATTTTTAAAAAATTATTTAAAATGTTTCGAACTTTTGAATCATGTCCGTCACCCCTTAAATTCATTATTAGTATCATATACTAGCAATATGTTAAAAAAAAAAAAAACTGACGGAGTCGTAAAACATAACAGGGCCTATATATATATATATATATATATATATATATATATATATATATATATATATATATATATATATATATATATATATATATATATATATATATATATATATATATATATATATATATATATATTTAAATAAATATAAAAAAAAAAAGTATATATATATAGATATATATATATATATATATATATATATATATATATATATATATATATATATGCTAATAAAGATATATATATTTTATAAATATATATATATATATATATATATATATATATATATATATATATATATATATATATTGAACTAAACGATTCACTGGTGGTCAAATTTACAGAGCAGTCTTTTATTCAAAAATTAACTGATGTCGATTGGCTGCTAAAATTGGAATACCTTCCCGACATATTCGAAAAACTAAATGAAACCACCACATCTCTTCAAGGGAAGGGAGGAGCACAATTAGACAAAATAAAAGGCTTGCGCAAAATTTTTTTATTTTTTGAAGCGTGTGTTAAGAGCAGAGACATCTCCAACTTTCCTCGGTTGCAAGAATTTGTCAAAACAAATGAAATTTATCTACAACCGAACTTCTTCGAAATTATTACTGCCCACTTGGAAGGTTTGGAAAAAACCATTGTTGAGTATTTTCCCGATATTGATTCTGAGGATGTCTACAGCTGGATGACAAACCCGTTTTCGTGCGACCCGAAACGTAAACCTACTGGGATGACAAATGAAGCTTTTCAAAATCTGCTGGACATCAGTGAAGACAGCACTTTGAAACTTAAATACCACGAAGGGGGCCAAGAAGAGTTCTGGATGCAAGTATCTGCAGAAAACAATGCAGTTGGCAAGATTGAGACAGAGAGTAGGAGTGGTTCCTTTTCGCCAATTGTTCTTGGAATGTCAGAGGGCTGCCGGTCCTGTTGGAAGTGCCTAAATGCTTTCAGGCTTAGATGTGAATCTGTAGGAAAGTTAGACCCACGTGTCCAGCGTTGCAGTCAACACACTTGAAGATGTAAACTAGAAAAGTACTTTACAAGCGATTCTGAAAATCCCTGAACTTTGAAAAGGAGCCCACTGAAAACGAGCTTCCAGGTGGTAAATCTCTCAAGAATATTGCCTCGTTTTTTATGCCAGGGTCCAACTGACGGTGGGACCACAGCAAGGTCCCCATGTGTAGCAACTAACTTCAGAAACTGTGAAAGAGAATTTATTTTGGGGTTTTATAGATTGAAGGGAAAATAGTTGACGACTTTATCCAACATGAAAGAGGGTTAAAGGTTGAGTGAAAAGAATTTCCTAAAATACCCTACCTCATCGTGAAAGTTGAACCAGTTCCAGCTTAGTCCACATAAATGCTCGGCGAGTACTGCAAAAAAAATCGAGAAAAATCTAAGACCAAGTAAAGTATAGCTAAAAATGCTTTTACCCAACAACATAGTGTTGAACTTTGTGTAGACCTAGATGGAGAAACCTCCAGAAGCATGCTTCACTATCACATCCAGAAATGGTAGAAAACCGTCAATCCCTCCATCCATTATGAATCTAATATTATAGTGTTGCGAATTTACATAGGTTAGAAACAAGTGCGAGTTTTACTAGCTGGCATAGCTTAGGAAACAATAGCCAGCGTAACATTTATGAAGGTTGACAATCAATCAACCACCTAAATTCATCAGCACACAAAAATGCGCTTGCAAACGTGAGTTCTAGATTCAAGCCCATAGGTATACTGTCCAATTGTTGAATATATATATATATATATATATATATATATATATATATATATATATATATATATATATATATATATATATATATATATATATATATATATATATATATATATATATATATATATATATAGTTGTTGAAAGAGAAAAGGACAACAATCACGGGCAAATTAAGAAGCCTTTAAAGCTTGACCTTGTCAAACTTAAGATATCAGAGGTATCATTAACAAACAAGTCATTAAGAATAATATCAAAAGTTTTGGGCGCTGGGACGTAAGCAAGCACGCTCTCTACATCAATGCTGGTCATATAGCAAGATTCGATTGAGGTACTGCGAAGAAACCAGCGTACTTAAAAAAAATCACGGTGGATAAAGGTATTAGCAGTCAGGTGCCTCAGAATTAATACAATAAATTTAGAGAAGCCTTAAGTAGGAGTATTTGCTGCAGACAAAATGGGGCGGTGATGAACGTCAGGAGTCTTGGAATGTCCTTACAGAATGCCACAAGAAAAACTTTAAACATGAAACTTGTCATAGTGAGTAGAAAGGATAATTCATCGCTTGATTG
>JABUQX010108686.1:10000-12500 GCA_015478945.1 Trachelipus rathkii | reverse complement strand
TATATATATATATATATATATATATATATATATATATATATATATATATATATATATTTATATATATTCTTTTAAGTGTGGTAGGGAAAGTGTATGGGAGAATACTGATTGAGAGAGTGAGAGTTTTAACGGAGGGAGAATGGGGAAGAACAAGGAGGATTTAGGGAGGGAAGAGGGTGTGTGGACCAGGTGTTTACACTAAAGATGCTTGTGGAGAAAAGCATAGAGAGGAAAGGGAAAGTGTACGGTGTTTTTAGATTTAGAGAAAGCATATGATAGAGTGAAGAGGGGGAATTGCCAGGAGGGTTGGAGGAAAATGGAGTGGGGGGCAAATTAGGTAAAGGTATTAGGCCTTTTATAGGAATAGTAGAATGTGTGTGAGTGTTAGGAGGGGAAAGTGAGATGTTTGGGGTGGTGAGAGGATTGAGGCAGGGGTGTGTAATGTCGCCGTGGCTATTCAATTTGTTTATGGAGAGTGTTTGCAGAGGAATGGTGAGGGAGGGGGAGGGGGTGGAATTGATGAATGGGAATGATAGAAGGGAAGTGAATATGATACTGTTTGCGGACGATACTGCCCTTGTGGCGAAGAACGCGGAAGGGCTGAGGTATTTGGTGAGGGAGTTTGAGAGAATGTGTGGACAAAAGGGGCTTAAAATAAACCCAGGTAAGAGTAAAGTGTTAGTGTTTGAGGAGGAGGAAAGAGAGGAGGGGGAGGGGTTAGAGGTTAGAGTAGGGGTGTAGTATTGGAAGAAGTAAAGATTTTTAGATATTTAGGGATGGATTTGGGTAAGGGGGAGGGATGAAGGAGGAGATAGAACATAGAGTAGGAGAAGGAATGAGAGCTTTGAGTAGTCTGAGAGAATTATGGAAAGGGGGGATTTATCACAGAAAGTTAAGATAAGTATGTTTGAAAAAAATTTGCGTACCAGCGGTGTTGTATGGGTGTGAAACGTGGGGGTTGAATGCCAGGTCCAGGAAGAAGTTGGAAGTATTTGAGATGAAGGGGTTGAGAGCGGTTTGTAGGGTTAGCAGAAGGGAGAGGATTAGGAATAGGGTGGTGAGGGAGAGATGTGATTGGAGGAATGGGTTGGTGGGAAGAGCGGAGAAGGGAATGCTAAGATGGTATGGGCATCTAGTGAGAATGGAGGAACAGAGAGTGGTTAGGAGAGTTTGGGAGGCGGAGGAGATAGGAAGGAGAGGAAGGGGAGACCAAGAAGGAGGTGGATGGATGGAATAAAGGAGATGCTGGAGGAGGGAGGGATGAGAGAGGAAGAGGGTAGGGTGTTGGCGAGGGATAGAGGGGGGTGGAGGAGGTGGGTGAGGGCGAGATGAGGAGAGGTGTGAATGAGTGAGGCTGTACGTACCACTCCCCCGCTCAAGCGGGAAAAAGTGTAAGTAAAATAATAATAATAATAATAATAATAATATATATATATATTATATATATAATATAAATATATATACATATTATTATTATTATTATTATATATATTACATATATTATATTATTATTATTATATATATTATTATTATATTATATATAGTATATATTATTATATATATAAATTGTTATTATTATTATTATTACATATTACATATATTATATTATTATTATGAAAATCATTATAAATACATATTATAAAGATAAAGATATATATATATATATATATACATATTATATTATTATTATTATTACATATTATTATTACATATATTATTATATATACATATATATATATATATGCATATACATATTATATTTAAATATTACATATATATATATATATATACATAAACATATATACATATTACATTATTACATACATACAGCTATTATTACATATTATTACAGCTACATATCAAATATATATATATATATATATATATATATATATATATATATATATATATATATATATATATATATATATATATATATATTATCTTCTAGAGCTATTTTGCAAAGTTCGCAGGTGACATGAGGTGTCCATTGTTCTCTTGATCCCCAGCAGGCATGCCCAAATATGCCTTACAGGCTTCTCATATTATAGCTAATGTATTCACTTGGTACTTTTTTGCCCGTGTCTTCATAAATTCACCGCAAAAAAAACAAAGTTCGTTTGCTTGATATCTGCAACCTCTTGATGCCATTTGTGCTGAATGCACCTATTAAAGACAACGTATCTCTGCTTGAACAACTACTAGAAGACTGATGAACTAATCAACTAACTATATTGATACTTGAGTTATGTTCCCTATATTTATTTCGTCATCTAAGTTGCGAGAACGTTCAAAAAAATAAAAATATGTCATGTATTTAAAAAATATTACTTTTCTTTGAAATGCAAATAGATCATTTTGAAAACTGCGATGTAAAGGTAACAAAAGCAAAACTTAAAGGGATTAATAATATTTTTCTTTGCTTTCTACACAGAAGCAATTAGGAAATAATAATTACAAAACAAACACAAATTTTTTCCTTTTTTTGTTACAATGTGTT
>JABUQX010108686.1:0-5000 GCA_015478945.1 Trachelipus rathkii | reverse complement strand
CGAGTTCAGGAGTCGCCTCTGATAATAATATAAATATATATAATTATAGATATATATATATATTATATAAATATATATTATATGTTTTAACACTTATAAACAAATAGCTGGAAAATACAAATTTATATATATACTATATATATATATATATATTATATATAGTATATATCATATGGTGTATATATATATATATATATATATATATATATATATTATATATATATATATATATATATATTATATATATATAATATATATATTATATATATATTATTATATATATATATTATAGGGATTTTGGAAAAATCGGTATCGGTATCGGCAGTATCGGCCTTTTTTTGGGGGTATCGGTATCGGTATCGTTATTGGTTAATATGGCGATACTTGGCCGATACTTCTTATTTTTTGGGGTGAAGAATTACTGAGGAACTTTCCGAGTTATAAACTTAAAAAGAACAAAAAATGTTTAATTTTTTTTATTTATTGAATCTTATATATTTTTTTTGACGCTGAACACAAAAATGACCTTTATTTTTTTTTCCTATTCATCCATACTTTGAGAGTTAGTGCAATATTTAAGTTATGGAATTTTTAAGGTTTGTTAATAACCTCACACTGTACGGTACTTATACAATTTTTTTGAGGGTTTAAATTTACGAACAGTAACTTAAAAAAGACTTTTTTACTTGATAAGATGCATATTAATATCCCCAAAATATGTCAAGCTTTAATAAGAGCGCAGGGTTAGGTTAGATTGAAAAGTGCTTTGTTCACGTGTTTTTTTCTCTTGTGAATCGATTTGACTTCTCTTATCAAAACTCACATATAATTACCCATCATGGCACTATCCAAACGTCAATGGTATCGCCTTTCCATTGTCTGAATATCCTGGTGAAATCTTACACCTGTTATATATCTTCTCATCCAAATACTTGAGGTCCCTCTTTAAGGGATTTCAATGTTACACAACACTGAATGGTGGGGTCCTTTCATACTGATTTAGGTGGGGAGGAGGCGAATCATTCAGCATTCCAACGATCTGGAGCAACTAATTAAGAACCCACATACATTCCGGATCGTCCTACCAATTCTTGAACACACTGACCTATGTTTCAACCACTAGTCCTTTCTCTCTATAAATAAACACCTTCGCTTCCTATTAGTAAATTCTGACCACAACCTTAATCTCTTAATTTTAATACTTTCTCTCCAACAGCTCCATCCTGCCCTAGGCGTTTTTTCTGGAACTTTGATCGGCCCGATTGGGGTCCTTGCGTTGCTTCTACGCTAACTATAATTGGATGACTGGGCTTTGACTCTGGTGACGCTTCAGCTTCTGCGATAAGCGTGGAAAGCTGTAATTCGTTTGATGATTGAGCAGGGTTCAATCCTTCTTTCGGGGAACTAAATCCTTTCTTCTTTTCTTCCCATAAATCCATGGTCCCCGATCCCGTAATTTGGCTTTCGGCCCATTCCAGGGGCTAGAGGGAACAATGCGTATTCGGGCTGAGAAGAATTTCTCGTTCTCCTTTCCTTCTCGCTTAATTTTTCATTCAGCTAAGAAATCGTTGCCAGGGATACTTCCTTCGAACGGAGCAAAGGCGGCGCTTTCATCAAACGAAAAGTGCCGCTAACCTCCTTAGTTCTTCTACTGACAAATCTTCTGGCATCTTTCCAGAAACATCTCTAACACTTCTGTAAAATTCTTTTGCCTTTCCTCCTCTTATTCGTTCTGATGGTTCTGTTGCTAATTCTCAACTGAAAAAGGCCAAATCTCTTCGGCCTTCCCTACTTTTCCTCTAACTGCAATCCTAGCTGGATTTTCTGGCATTTCCTCTTTCCTCCTTCCTTCTTCCGTCTCAGGTTCCTATGGCCTTTGCCTGTGATTTAAAAACCCATTTGACCGGGGATTGCCATGGTTCTTGAAATCTATGGAACGTTAGGAATGCGGTGACCCGTGTTTTGAGGGAGTGTGCTTCCGTGCTGGCTCCTCCCCTCGTTCAACTATTTTCTATATGTCTCAATACTTACACTTTCCCTCAGTGTTGGAAGCACGCACATATTCAGCCGGTTCCGAAAAAGGAAGCCACTCTGATCTTCTAACTATCGCCCATAGCTCTCACTTGTATTCTATCTAAGATCTTTAAAACCCTCTCAACTCTCATTTCTAGATCACTGGATTCTCATTAACTTCTTTTCGGATCCCAGTACGGCGTTCGGCCTCGAGGTCTCTACTGGCAATATTCTATTCCTACTTAGCTGATTTATGTTTCCGCCTTAGGAACTACGGGGAGACTTGCGTGGTGGCGCTTGACATATCCAAAGTAATTATGAACCGGGGTTTATTGGCACGCGTCACTGCTCTTTAAGCTCCCTTCCTTTGGGTTTCCTCCTTCTCTTTGCTTACTCTTGTCTAGTTTTCTCTTCGATCGCTCTATATCTGCACTCGTTGATGGAGCGACTCTTCTCCTTTCCTGCTAATTTGTGGGGGTTTTTTTTGTT
The DNA here is from genome assembly GCA_015478945.1 of Trachelipus rathkii. Classification (NCBI taxonomy): domain Eukaryota; kingdom Metazoa; phylum Arthropoda; class Malacostraca; order Isopoda; family Trachelipodidae; genus Trachelipus; species Trachelipus rathkii. Next base: position 2,498 of record JABUQX010108686.1, on the reverse strand, counting down.
TTCCCGCCCCCCAAAAAGTTGGGTTTTTTTTTTTTTTTCCCCGTTTTTTTTCCTTATTATTTTTTTTTCTTTTTCCAACTTATTCCTGCTTTTCATCAACGATTCTCCTCAGCTGCACTTCCAACTCTATCCATTCGTATGCCGATGACTCAACCCTCCACTCTTCTACTCATTTCAAATTCTGCTCCCTCTTTTTACTTCTAGAATTTCCTCTTCGTCTTAATCTTTCCGATTCTATTCTCGCTGATACATGGATAGAATTTCCGGGTGGGGTCGTCTCAACCTTGTGAAATTTTAATTCTTTAAAAACTCAATTTCTACAAATCTCCCTCTCTAAAACACCTTCCAACTTTCCTATCTCTTTCGACGGTTTCCCTCGTTCTTCCTTTGACAATATAAACATCCTTGGCCTTAACATAAACAAAAAAATGTTTGGAAACCTCTCACATCACAACGGTTGTAGGGCGGCGGGCCTCAAAGAAACTGGGGATTCTGTTTAGATTAAAAAAAAACCGTTGGTTTTTTTCCTCTCTCAGTTACTCCAGCTATTACAAGGGGTCAAATCCGCCCTTGTATGGAGTACTGCCTCTCATATCTGGGGTTGGCTCTGGTTTCACCCGGCTATTGGACAGGGTCGAGTCCAAGGTAAGAAGACTTATAAACCGTTCTGTACTTTCCAGTTCCTTTGACCCTTTATCTTTGCGGGGCGATGTTGGTGCTTAATCTCTTTTCTATAGGTACCACAGCGGCAGCGTTTGCTCAAGGGAACTATCCACTCGCGTACACCACCTTTACAACGCCCGCGTAGCACAAGGGTTGCTGTGTCTGACGCATGAGTTTTGTGTGGAGATTGGTAACCAAACTTGTTCTATGCGGTGCTTCCCTCTTCCTGGCCACCTCTGTTCTGTTGAATTCTCTTTCATCTTCTGTGTTTTCCTGCTGAATTTATCTCCCTCACTTCAAAGCACTGCGTCTGTGCTCATCTGGCTAATTCTGACGATGGTTGGTGAGCTTCTGAACAGACACCCCTTTCCTGAAATAGGGCTCCGCTCGTGAGTGGTGGGTGATGACCACTGTAAAAAAAAAAATTGTTCTTCAACTTACATCCCGTAAATTCTCTCAGAAAAGTCCAAAATGCCAGGCAATAAACGCACCTCTTAATGACCCATACGGCACCATTTTTCTTTCAATAAACAATCATAATGAACATTTTATCAGCTGGAATTGTTTGTAATCTGGATCATTTACAATTCCTAAAAATCCCTGAACCACATTACGGAATTTGCCCACACCAGGCATATTTTCAATTATGCTCTTCTTTTCCTTCAATTTCAAGGAATTAAGCATATTTAAGCAAGTTTCAATGAGGTCATCATCTAGAAAAGCAAAGAGAAAAACCTGCAACATATATATATATATATACCGTCAAATGGGGGAAAACTGGTTTCGGTGGGTAAAAATATAATATATATTATATACTATATATATATATATATATCTATATATGTATAATATAATATATATATATATATATATATATATATATATATATAATATATATATATATATATATAATATATATATATATATATATAATATATATAAAGTAGCTGCCTCATATATACTGAGGAAAATACCTTCATTCTTCTTTTAATTTGTCATGGACTTGTATAAACAATTGTACTTACAGAGGTGTGGGAGGTTAGGGTAGATTAATTCATTATGAGGAACTGGGGTCCTCTGGATGAGGAAATATCTGGGTATGGAAGAGATTCGCCTTCCTTTACCTTTTCCATATTTTGTTAATATTACAGAAGTAAGGCAGTCATAAATTACGTGATGACGTTGGCACTCGCCATATTCTGGCAATAGCCAAAGGCATTGCTTTTCTTGATCCTCACTTAAGCCATCCTCTAGGGTTGTTTTGCAACTTCCACATATAATGAGGTGGCCCAGTGCTTATTTTAAGCACAATAGGCATACAAACGTAGAGCCTGATTACGCTATCAATACTTGGTTATCCTTCACAATTTTTGGTGGAAATGTTGCTTTAAGAAACCCTAGAATAAGATCAACACACATAACAAAATGAATCTGCCAACGTTTAACACTGTCTACTTGCAATTTTCAAATGTTTATTATATTATACTAATATTCTGAAAATTATAAAAGATTTTTAAGTTTGGTACCTCACCCTTCAATTATATCATTGCAATAGAATGTAGTTAAACAATGGTATATATATATATATAGATCCTATATATATATATATATATATATATATATATATTATATATATATATATATATATATCATATATATACTATACTATATATACTATATACTATATCATAAATCATTCTAAGCATGCAATCAACATAAACATTATGGCCAACTGACTTTTACTTAGCGGATGCCAGTAACGACCCATACATATAATAAGAGATGACCAATAATTATTTTATGCCGTCCTAACATAAAAACGTCAAATCTCTCTT
>JABUQX010108685.1:47500-59641 GCA_015478945.1 Trachelipus rathkii | reverse complement strand
TGATTTCATAGCGTCTTCTTCTGTTAAAGCCTTCAGTTTTAACATCTTTCTCTGCTCTTCAAGTTTATTGATCTGTATGGATAATATTCTTTTTTCAACCTTTTTATTCTCTTCTTTTTCTTCTGTTTTGACTCTTGAGATGTTCTTTCATATCTCCTATGGATAGCTCTTTACATTTGTCAACATTTTTTGAGGATAGGAACTTTATGAATATTTTCATGAGATCTTATAGCATTGTACACTTGTTTTTTGAGAAATCAGACTATGTTCTTTCAGATTCTCCACAAATTGCTTAATTTATAGAAAACCTCCTTCCACTGTCGCATTTCCATGCGAAAATATCAGTCCTAATTTAATAATTTGCCACAATTCCGCATAACATTGATTCTCAGGTGCTATAGAAGAAAAAAAACTCAAGTTTCTTAGAAGGACAATCACCATCCAAAAATATTTTGAATTTTAATTCAAGGGTAGAATGAGCTTCACTGCAAAATAGAGTATAGTGCTTTTTCTTTCTCAGCAACAGAATCTGTGATTCGGTTATTGGTGTACAATGCCTCTAGCAATAAATCAAATCTTTGTTTCCCTTGTTCTGGCTGATGAAAAACTATACTAGGATCCAATGATGAGAGCCATTGGACAGGCTTGTACTTCAGAGGACATCTTTCTAATATCTTTTCTGTCATTTTGATTTGCACAGTCTGGCATTCAAGTTTGTCATGTAAATCTAATGCAAAAAGCTTAGTTGTTGGTTGTAGCAGGCATTTTACTGGACTTAAGAAATCTTTCCATAATATTAAGTACGAGACATTGTAAATCTGTGAACAGAAATGAACCAAGGTTCAGTTTAAAGTCCAACCACTGGTCGTTAAAGTTAAGCTTTTTTTTTGCTTGAAGTCATTTTAAAAAAAAAAAAAAACCTTCAACTGCAAAAAAACAAAAATCACTTCGTCAAACCCAAAAAAAAAAAAAAAACCTCAAAAAGTATAATTCCCTAAAAAGAAAAAGATATAAACAGATTAAGTCATAAGTCATACAGTCTAAAACACATTCATATACCAATCACCTTCAATCGGAAGGATGAACTTGGAACAACTTCTACGAACAGAATAGGAAGAATAGTAAGTAATAGTGAACTAAAAATAGAAAGAAACAGGATAGAAGTAGATTTATGGAATGTCATTCCTCGCCCATCCTTTTCATTCACTTATCAAATACATCTCTCATTCCACAATTATACAGTAAGGAAAAAAAAATATATCAAAAATATGTAACTTGGTCCATGGAACCTAATTTCTAAGGAATTTAAATTGACTTTTGAATTTCCTGACTTTCAGCATATTTTAAAACGTTTCCCTGACTTTCCCTGACCATTTTTTTTTTCCTGACTTTCCCTGACTTTCCAGAAAGTGTGAACCCTGTATATATATATATATATATATATATATATATATATATATATATATATATATATATATATATATATATATATATATATATATATATATATATATATATATATATATATATATATATATATATATATATATATATATATATTTTTATTTTTTTTTATATATATATATATATATATATATATATATATATATATATATATATATATATATATATATATATATATAGATATATATATATATATATATATATATATATATATATATATATATGTTAGTTAGTTTATTGCCACCGAACCTCTATCCCATGAATTTGGGTGGTTCATTACCTACCACAGTAGGGTCTTTGGTCAGGGGGAAATTGTGTTACATGTACTTCCCGACCATGTGGATTATAATGCAAAGATTATCTAAGCTTCTGATAGCAAGCCCTACTTCGGCTCAACTCATTTGGAAATTTTAGCCACTGTGGATGTAGTTTTGAATCCAAATGGGCGGACCTTCTTTGCTAGAAGCATGAGAGAGGGTGATATATATATATATATATATATATATATATATATATATATATATATATATATATATAGATAGTATATATATATATAGAAGAGTAAATATATATATATATATATATATATATATATATATATATATATATATATATATATATATATATATATATATATATATATATATAAAATCAGAAAATCCACCCTATATATATTGTGTATTTAATTCATCAAATCTGTAGCATACATTTTATTCATTCTTCCTACTTAAAAAGTAGTATCCTCACTGATTTCAAGCTCTCGATGGATATTTAATATTTAAAACACGATTATGAAATGCCTGGCCTAAACAAATCAAATGTCATAGGCACATAGTCATTTGCTACTAATATACGCAAACACATTTCTGGCATGTAACAGATTTTGTAGCTTCAAATATTACTGTGTTTACACTTTACCAAATACTACTACTACTCCTGCTACTACTACTACTACTACTACTACTTTTAATAATAATAATAATAATAATAATAATAATAATAATAATAATAATAATAATAATAATAATAATAATACCTTTGGAATAACCACAAGAGCATTCTTCAAATTATGCTCATTTGTCGGTGGCACGATGTGTTTTGAAGAAGTGGATCCATTTTGGGAAGCATTAACTGTGTCAAGACCCTGAGTGATATATATATATATATATATATATATATATATATATATATATATATATATATATATATATATATATATATATATATATATATATATATATATATATATATATTGGGAAGCAAAGTATATATATATATATATATATATATATATATATTGAGGTTTAAACAAACAAACAAAAGGAAAAAAAAAACAGAGAAGCAAACGCAAACAAAAATAAAACTATTATTTGAGAAATAACAAAAGCAGGATGAACGATCAAAGATTCTGTAGAAGGAAAACTTCGACCTAATCATAGGGTGAGTAGGAGAAAATTATGTTTTGCATTATGAATTAAATATGCAAGGGAGATAGAATAAACTTTTCAAGAGAGAATATTTTTAAAATGATTTAAGATTTAACAAATAATGACGTTTAATGATTATGAGACAAGCACTTGTATTTTGATTACAAATTCAAAAACATAAAATTTCTATAATATCTCAAATATAATAATAATAATAATAATAATAATAATAATAATAATAATAATAATAATAATAATAATAATAATAATAATAATAATAATAATAATAATAATAATAATAAATAATAATAATAATATTAATAATATTAAAAAAAAAAACTTGTGTACTAATTTTTCATTACTTTAGGACCAAGTTAGGAGCTATTCCTGAAGACGCTCATACCAGAAGTTTCCCTTGAGGAAGAACATCCTCCGAGAATTACCTTGGGAGACTTTTGAAGCTCATCCATTAGTTAAAAAAGTGGACATGCCAACCCAACCCAAAAGGTATGACAACCTCAAGTGTATACTTTTCTTTAAAACATTATTTTAAAGGGGGAATCTCAGGATAAAAAAGGGTAAATCATAAAAATAAACTCAGAGTCACTTCTCTGGTGAAAGAGGCCAATGGTGAAGTCTTTACTAATATATTTACTTAAACAACTTACTAGATTATTGTTTTTTTTTTTTTGTTTTTTTTTTAAACAACTTACTAGATTATTGTTTTTTTTTTTTTTAATATTCTCATTAGCAGATTACTTTTTGAGAATTATCAAATTTCTTTGAGAAATATTTTATAATTTTTAGAAATTATTATTATTTAATTATCGTTATCATTGTAAATAGTCTACTTTATATTTATTATCCTTCGTATTCCTATTTTTATTAATAGTTATTATTATCGTGGATTATTATTATTATTATTATTATTATTATTATTATTATTATTATTATTATTATTATTATTATTATTATTTCATAATAACCGTGTAATTCATAGTTTTCTTTTAAATAAAAGTTCTGAATGTATAGCAAATCAATCCTTGACAATTTAAACCTTCAATTTATTTAATAACAATCAAAGTGTCAACGGCAATTGGTGAGTATTTAAACCTAATTAAGAGGCGGAAATTTGATTCTAATATTGTCAGCTATTTTCATTCACTTAAGATCTAACTTATTTCTTTCACTCAGCAGCTATGCGGAGCGTTCTTGAAGGCATCGAAATCCATTCCTATATAGCCCATTAACGGCAAGAGAAAACTCCATCTCTCGGTGTGTATTAAACACTCCTCAAAGAGGGAAGAAACAGACTGAAACAATCTTCCTCTTCATTGAAGTCTGCCTTCCATGGAAGAACTTGGATTCTTTAAAAACTTAGGTGAATTTAATTCAGTTCTCCATTTTTGAAAACGACAGTTCATAACAATATATATATAACTTTTGGGGAGAAAAAAAAAATTCCACGTAAATTTACTTGAATTTACTAGGGAAAGTAAATTCTAATTCCGGATTACAAGCAGTTTGAAGTTTGAAAGATGTACAAATCAAGGGAAGTGTGTTCGAGACTTTACCAGAAGACTACATGTAAGGATGAGCATAGCATTTAAGTCAGAGATCAGAAAGCTGGAAGGAGACATGATGAGACTGTGTGGAAAGAGTCGCCGCAAGGGTTCTCTGCAGAAGAGGGGCTATGTGACATGCGAGTTCAGTAGTGTTCATTTTATAAGGAGAGTATTGGATTATAAGGAATCAGTAAGAGCAGAAAAACTGATTAATGAAAATTAATTAAAATATGTGGCCACATTTGATACAACTTATGTGTATTTGATTTCTGTAACTCATTTCATCTAAGTATAATAAGATAATAACTTTTTTGAGCTTTTTGATAATATAAATAGTTATTCTTTAGTTAAGTCAATCATATATATATATATATTGATTTTTTATAGGTTCGTTGGAGAAATAAGAAATTGCATGCAAAAGTAGGTGATGGGGAATAATGGGGATCTTCTTCCGAGGTTAGTAATAATTAAACCCTGATAAGAGGGGTTTTAGGGATTTGTAAATAAATATTAAAATAGCTTTTCTTTTTTGCAGGTGTTGAAGTATATTTCTCTTTCTAATTATATATATATTCGTATGGCATTGTTATATTCCTTAATAATTTAAGACGAACTTATGACTTAAGTTCTACGAAAAGTTCAGATTGTTTTATCCCATGCTTTTGGCTTTTGTCTCTTGTCTTGTTGCTTTGGGCGGATTGTCTCGCTGGATCAAATTGGAGGGATTGAAAGTATTGATGAAATACTATTATTAACTCATAAGTGTGTGAGCTATCGGTGTGTGTGTGAATTGGATCATTCCTAACATTATAACATATATGATATACTGTCAATATTACTAATATTACTAACATCTGTAATCAGCAAATAGTGCATACTTTTGTCTTCTACTACAACCGCTATTTTCATCAATATTTTCTTTGCGTCATCAAAGAAGTTAAAGGTAAAATATTTTCTGGTTATTTCCATTCTTAGTACTTGTTTAAGTCAGTTTAATTCAACACCTTTTTTAGATTATTGTGATTGTTAAAATGGGAGGTACAGAGGATGAGAAGAGGGTGGTTGAGGGAGAGCACAAGTATAGGAGTTGTCCAAGATTTGGTGGAGAGGATGATGAAGAGTTTGAAATTTGGTTGGACAGGGTAAAAGCATGGGAGGCATATGTGGATGGTGTTGCTAGGTTCCCTGGGATAGAGGTAAAATTGAGTTTGAGAGGAGAGGCATTCAAGGTGATTAGAGGAATACCAGATGCACAACTGAAGGAAAAGGAGGGAATAAACCTGATAGTAGAGGCACTAAAGGGAGTATATGGTAGAAATTTGGTGAGTGATAGGTTCAATAGATTGAGATTTTTGTTTAACATTCAAAGGAAGAAAGAGGAGAATATGAGCGTACATTCAGAGGTTTAAAGGAGTATATGAGGATTGTGAGAAGGCAGGAGTGAGTGTAGGAGAAGAAATGAAAGGATATTTATTGTTAGATAGATCGGGTCTAGAGGAAACAAAGAAACAGTTAGTGTTAGCCTCGGTGGGAAGTGAGAGTATTACATTTGGGAATATGAAAGAATCATTGCAGAGAATATTTGCTGAGAAGGAAGAAAGAAGTGCACAAGTGCATAATTGGGAGGAGAGAGGAATGAGAACCTGGACAGCTGACAAAAGGACGACATATAACCAAAGGAAAAATCCTATCAAATGGGGAAAAGTGACACAGTGCATGATATGCAAATCAGAGTATCATTATGCGTTTAATTGTCCGAATAAAAGAGAGAGGATTAGGGAAGAGAGGGAAAAGGAGAAGAGAGAAGTGGGAGGAGAAAGAGTGTATTGGGAGGACATAAGAGAGGAGAGTGATTGGTCAGAGAGTGTTGAAGGAATCCTAGATACGGGGTGCGTAGCAACCATTTGTGGGGAAAAGTGACTAGGAAAGGTGTTAGTAAATATAGGTAGAGAAGACATTAAGAGGATGAATGAGGAACAAGAGTCTATAAAAGGGCAGTATGTATTTGGGGAAAACAAGTATGAGGCCTTCAAAGCAGTTAAGATACCTTGTAGGGTAGGGGGAATTAAGTTTTGGATTAGGACAGAAGTGGTAAAAGGTGAGATTCCATGGCTGATAGGGAGACAGACTATGGAAAAAATGAAGGTGATGATAGATTTAAATGATAAAAAGGTTATCTTTGGGGATTTAGGGAACGCAACCATACACTATAACACAGTAAGGCACATCAGAGTAGGGTTACTGGATACAAACAAAAAGGGGGGTACAAATGAAATGTGGTATGGCAGGTACAAGAGAGAATGGCTATTGGAACCAAAGGGAAGGAGGATTAAATTATTAAAGTTGCATCTGCAATTCGGTCATGGGAGTTGTGATAAAATCATGAGAATGATAAAGACAGCATATCACAATGAAGAAGGAGTTAGTGAAGAGGTGATAAAGGAGATAGAGGAAGAATTAAAAGATCTGTGTAACACCTGTAAGGTATGCATGAGGTATAAGAGGACACCGGCGAGACCAGTAGTTGGTTTTCCTCAAAGCCAAAGGTTTAATGAGGTGGTTGCTATGGATTTGGGGGAGTTTGAAGGGAAATTGTTTCTACTATTGGTTGATGTTGCAACAAGGTTTTGTCAGGGGACGTGGATAAGAAGTAAGAAGGGGGAGGAAATAGCAGAGAAAGTATTAGATAGGTGGATTAGTGTATTCGGCGCACCTGAATGTTTCTTTACGGATAATGGATTGGAATTCAATAATAAGGAGATGAGGAGTTTAAATGAAAGATTTGGTATAAAGATGAGATGTACGGCAGCGGAGAGTCCTTGGAGTAACGGCATCTGTGAAAACATGGTAGGGCTAGTGAAAGAAAATATGAGGAAACTAAAAGAGGAAGTACAAAATCTAGAAATTTGTCTCAAGTGGACCATTGCAGCCCGGAATAGTCTATTTATGAAAGGAGGTTATGCCCCTAATCAACTGGTATTCGGGAGGAATTTAGGGGTGCCAACCGTGGAGGAAGGTAAGAAGAAAATAACCATGTTAGAAGAAGGAAACGAATGTGAGCTCATAAAAAACACCCTAATCGGAATACATCTAGCCAGGGAAATACATATTAAAAGAGAATCCGAGGATCGGATTAGAAGAGCAGTGTTAGAAAATGTTAGAGAACACAAATTAGAAGAAGCTCAGATAGGAGAAGAAGTGTATTATAAGAGGGAAAATGACAAAGAATGGAGAGGTCCAGCTAAGGTGATTGGAAGAGATGGGAAGGTGGTTATCGTAAAACATGGGAGTTCAGTGCGGTGGGTAAACAGAGTGCACATAACGAGAATACAATGTGAAACACCTTATAGAAAGAAAATAGATTCAGAACCAGAACCAGAATTGGATGAGCGAAAAGAGGAATTACAAGAGGGAGGAAGAAGAAAAGAGGTAAGCTATAGTACTTCAGATGATTCAGACAGCGAAGGAGAGAACAGGGTATACCAGAAAGGAAAAAAGAAAAGAGCCTACATTCAGGAGACAATAGAGGAGAAGAAAATTAACAAAGAGGCGTTGAAAAAAGGGGAAAGGTATAGGATATGGAATGAGGATGAAGAAGAAAGGAAAATCGAGATATTGGGAAGAGCAGCAAAGAAAAGCAGTAAAAAATATAGTCAAAGCTACAACATAATTGATATAGAAACTGGGGAAAAGGAGTGGGTAGATTTAAGGTACTATCCTGAGATAAGGGATCTAGCAGATGTTCGGGAAGAGTCTCAAAAACCAGACGAACAAACAGATCTGGAAGAAAGCGGTGATGGGGAAAGGATAGAAAAATTAAGGGAGGAAAGGGAGGAGGAACAGACAGAAACTGGAGAAACCGATGAAACAGACGAAGATAAAAGTTTTTACTTTGAAAATACAAAGGAGAATGTAGAACTGAAACAGCAACTGGAAGCAAAAAGACGGGAGTTAGACAGCTGGAAAGAGAATAATGTTTACACAGAAGTATGGGGTTCTGAATGGAAAGGAAAAAAGGTTATGAATACAAGATGGGTTATGACAAAAAAGGAAATTGAAGGAAGACAGGGATGGAAAGCACGATTAGTTGTAAGAGGATTTGAAGAAAAGGAGAAGGATTTAGTAACTGATGCTCCGACGTGTGCTACTGAAACGCTTAAACTGTGTCTGGCTATTATGGGGCGGTACGGATGGACATGCAAAAGTATGGACATCAAAACAGCGTATTTACAAGGAGATGAAATAAGGAAGGTTTATGTCAAGCCACCAAAGGAAGCAGAAAGGAAGAACGTGTGGAGACTTAATAAAGGGGTGTACGGGCTAAAGGATGCAGCACGTATCTGGTATGAGAAATTGATTAAGGTGATACAGGAGACAGGGGGAGAGAAGAGTTTTATTAATCCTACCATTTATAGATGGAAGAAGAGGAATCAATTGGTAGGTGTAATGTGTTCCCACGTAGATGACTTATTATATGGGGGAACAATAGAGTTTGAAAGAGAGGTGATAGGAAGCTTGAAGAAACGTCTAAAAATCGGAAATGAAGATGAAAAATGTTTTAAATACATAGGAGTGGAGATTGAAGAACGGGAGGACTATATTCTCCTTAGTCAAAATAAATACGTTCAAGAATTAAAAAAGGACAGGGAAGTATATGGGAAAATTGAGAATGGTGGAAAGTTAACAAACACAGAAATGACAAGGTACAGATCACATATAGGGAAACTTAATTGGGTTGCACAACACACACGACCAGACATATCTTTTGACGTTAGTGGTCTAAGCAAACACAATAAACAGGCAACAGGGAACAATATGAAAGAAGTAGATAGAGTGATAGACAGGGTAAGAAAGAAAGGGATGCATGTGCGGATGGATAAGCTGAAGGGTAATGAGCTTGAATTTGAGATTTACACAGATGCGTCATTTGGGAATGTAGAAGGCATGAAATCACAAATTGGGTATTTAATAGGGATAAAGGATGAGTTAGGAAACAAATGTCCGTTGCTTTGGAAATCGGGGGTTGCGAAAAGGATAGCTAGGTCAACGATAGAGGCCGAGACATTAGCATTAAACGAAGGGATCGACACGGGAATGTACTTACGGGAATTATGGACAGAATTGACAGGTGACATAATAGAGATAAGAGTGAAAGTAGATAGCAAAACCCTGGTAAATGCGTTAGGGTCTACATCAGGTGTTTTGAATAAAAGATTACGAATTGACATAGGATGTTTAAAAGAAAGGTTGGAAAAAGAAATAAAAGAAATCGAATGGATACCTACTGACAAACAAGTTGCAGATGTGTTAACAAAGGAAAGAGTAAGCGTAAAAAATATTAAACGGTACATGGAAAGGGGGGAGGAAGAATAAAAGGAAAAGAGGAAAGAAAGGGGAGAAAAAGGGTTAAGATTGATTTTTTATAGGTTCGTTGGAGAAATAAGAAATTGCATGCAAAAGTAGGTGATGGGGAATAATGGGGATCTTCTTCCGAGGTTAGTAATAATTAAACCCTGATAAGAGGGGTTTTAGGGATTTGTAAATAAATATTAAAATAGCTTTTCTTTTTGCAGGTTTTGAAGGATATGTTGAATTAAATTTCTCTTTCTAATTTATATATATATTTGTATGGCATTGTTATATTCCTTAATAATTTAAGACGAACTTATGACTTAAGTTCTACGAAAAGTTCAGATTGTTTTATCCCATGCTTTTGGCTTTTGTCTCTTGTCTTGTTGCTTTGGGCGGATTGTCTCGCTGGATCAGAAATTGGAGGGATTGAAAGTATTGATGAAATACTATTATTAACTCATAAGTGTGTGAGCTATCGGTGTGTGTGTGAATTGGATCATTCCTAACATTATAACATATATGATATACTGTCAATATTACTAATATTACTAACATCTGTAATCAGCAAATAGTGCATACTTTTGTCTTCTACTACAACCGCTATTTTCATCAATATTTTCTTTGCGTCATCAAAGAAGTTAAAGGTAAAATATTTTCTGGTTATTTCCATTCTTAGTACTTGTTTAAGTCAATATATATATATATATATATATATATATATATATATATATATATATATATTGTTATATATATATATATATATATATATATATATATATATATATATATATATATATATATAAAAAGAAAGAGTAGTAGTATATATATATATATATATATATATATATATATATATATATAATAATAATAATAATAATAATAATAATAATAATAATAATAATAATAATAATAATAATAATAATAATCCACCTCCTTTCCCCAAATTGAGGTTGAGATGCGTCGCATGCACCGGAAACAAAAAAATAGTAGAAAAATATGACGCATATCAAAAAGAAAGCCCAGCCTTACAGTCCTCTTTATACCCTTAAAAGAGAACTCGTCGCAGTCAGAAAATCCACCCAAGGGTTTCACGGAACTGCAAAGGACCCTCACTGTGGTATCCCTTCAATGTACAGTTCATCCCCTGGGCAAGACCTACAACCAAACCCCCCCTCACAAAACCCCACCATTCACTCCTATTAAGCACCTTTCCTCTCGTCTCTGCCAAACTCACATTCCTCTCCTTCAAGCATATATATATATAGGCCAATTTCTCCATTAGAGTAGATTTTCTAACATCATAGACTATTGTTTTTACTTATCCCTAGCTATCACTATTGTTTTTACTTATCCCTAGCTATCACATCATAATAATACAACTACTACTACCAATAGTACTAAGGATACCTTTGAAAGAACCACAACAGCATTCTTCAAATTATGCTCAATCGTTGGTAGATTTGATTTTCCTGAAATTTTTTCATTTTCCGAAATATTAATGGTGTCAAGGTTCTGCTGAAAGATTTTTAACTTATTATGATACTGAAGGGAGTAAAAAAAATTGGAAGGAAATCTAATGGAGGAAAATAGAAAAAGAAATATCAAAACCAAAAGAAAATCTACTAAAAGAATTAGAGTGGTATCTAAAATAAAAATCAATTTCTCCAAAGACTAAAGAAGAGATAGAAAGACGAGTCCTTGCAGTTTCTGCTTCATTAGTATAAGTAGAGAGAGACTTTTTCTGAAGCAGGTAACGTATTTGAAGAGAAAAGATCATGAATTACACCGAAACACAGAGAACAACTGTTTTTTTCTGAATCATAATATTCAGACATTCAAATAAATTTACATACAAAATTAAAGTAATTATTAAACTAAAGAGAAAAAATTAGCTAATATGTTTTTACTATCATTTTACAATGTTAAATAAATAAATAATGAACATGCGTGAAATTGGTTAGTATAATTGTTAAACCAACATGCATTTTAAAATAGATATGGTCTATACAGTATATAAATACATATAAGAGAGAGGAGTCCATTGGTAGGGCTGAAATGTTTCTTAAATAATAAATGCGAAAGAAAAAATTCTGCCAACATCTGGATCTTTTAAGGGGAAAAAAAAAAAATTTCTACCATACAAAAATAATTTTTAACTTCAGAGATTATTGTTTTTACTTATTCCAAATTGTCACATAATACTAAAAATAATAATAATAGCAGTGCAAATAATAATTTTAATACCTTCGAAAGAACCATAAGGGGATTCTTTAAAAATGATCCTTCGATTGCACACTTTGTTTTACAATTGTTTCACTTTTTTAAAGTTAACT
>JABUQX010108685.1:0-45000 GCA_015478945.1 Trachelipus rathkii | reverse complement strand
TCCTAAAAGAATTTTACCCCATCCTCCTATCGCCCACCTCTCTTTCTCCACCATCAGCAAATTGGGTTGGAGAAACTAATATTAAAAAAATATCCCCACATATCACCCTCCCAGAATTCATTCCAACATGGATTTAAAGGCAACCATTCAACAACAACACCCCACCTCCCTCACACAACACATAATTAATGGCTTCAACCAATCCCCATCACACAGATCCATACTTACAACCATCGTATTAACAAAGCCTTTGACACTGTCCCCATATATATCCTTATACAAAAAATTCTTCAATCCCCCCTAGAAAACAATGATAAAAAGTGGCTTTCAAACTTCCTTACCAATAGATATGCCAAAGTCCTCCATAAAAACACCCTCTCACACTCCATCAAACTACAAAACGGCGTACCACAGGGCGTCATTCTCTCTCCATTCCTCTTCAATCTCTTTACAGCAGATCTGCCCATCCCTACCAACCAATCCACCAAACTAATTACTTACGCAGACGACATCAGTCTCATTTCCCAACATCCACTTGTAAATACAGCCACCCAACACACCCAAGAATACCTACAACTATTAGAAACTTGGCTACTCACCAATAGAATGACAGCTTCCCCCCTTAAATCCTCCATTACCCTCCTAACCACTGACCGCCACCAATCCTCATTCCACCCAATAGTCTACTTGAACAACAACCCCCTCCCCTAAACAAAACCCCAAAAATATTAGGACTCACTTACGACACACATATGACTTTCTCCTCCCATTGACCAAATTACTTCCTCAGCCCAACGGAAATTAAACACCCTCCGAACTCTCTCCCAACACAACTTCAGCGACAGAAAACACACCCTTACCACAATCTACAAACATCAGAACTAATATAAATTATGCCTCCCCCGCATGGTTCTCAGCACTATCACAATCCAACATAAATAAATTGCAAGTTACACAAAACACTGCCCTAAGAATAATCACTGGATGTACTAAAACAACCCCCATCCAGCATTTACATGACGAGACACACATCCTTCCCATCCCTACCCACTTGAACATGGTAGGAACACAATTTTTCCAGAAAACACTCAATCCAACCCATCCATGCCACCAAATACGTCCAACCCCCCTCCTCACCTGAGCCAAACCCTTATAATGACATCTTACAACAACATCTCCTCACCCCACCCCCAAAGCCACAGTCTTGCCTCTCTCACATCCATTCACCAATTCAACACATATCTACAAATCGCCCCAACAACAAATCTACTAAACACCCCATCCCCAAAACTTCTTCCCTACAGAAGAATCACTGTCCAGAAGAAACCAAATTAACCTCGCCCGGAGCAGATCAGGCCACCATCCAAATCTTATGCAATATAAATTCAGATTCAAACTAGACAACGTTATATCCCCCATCTGCACTAGATGTCGTATATCCCCGGACACAATGGAGCACCCTTCTGGAGTGCCCTGCCCTCGACGCTCCCCGTACCACCTTTGCTGTAACTTCTATTCTTGACCCCTGTGGAACCACCCAAGAGCGGTGGCCGGCTTCTGGAGGCGGTGTGGCCCCCCTCCAATAAGGTGGGCCAAGCAGAAATATATATATATATATATATATATATATATATAGTTAGTAGGTTAGAAAGAAGAGATATATATATATATATAGAAAAATATATTTATATATATATATATATATATATATATATATATATATATATATATATATATATATATATATATATATATATATTCTTCTTCTTCATCTTCCTTATATTTTCCCAAGAATGGGAGTAAGGTGCGCGACGGGCATCGGAAAAGAAAAGCAGTAGAAGAACATGACACAAGTCGAAAAGAAAGCCCAGCCTTACCACCCCCTCAGTACCATTAATTAGTGGGAACCCATCGCAGTCAGAAAATCCACCCTAAAGCTTCATGGGACAACGGCGATGGACCTCACTATGGTAGATCGTCAATGGAAGTTCATCCCTTGCCCCAGGTGGGCCACAACCATACCTCACAAAACTCCGCCATTCACTCCTGTTATACACTCTTTCTTCTCGCCTCTACCAAACTCACATTTCTCTCCTTCAAACATTCGTTTACTGACTCAATCCACTTTTTCTTCGGTCTCCCAGCCGGTCGGTTCCCAACACACTCGCCACTATACATCCGCTTAACCAACCGACTATCATTCATCCTTTCCATATGACCAAACCATCTCAACATACTTTCATTTATTCTCTCATTTACCCCTTTCTTCACACCACACCACTCTCTAATACGTTCATTCCTCTCTTTATCAATTCTTCTCACACCTAGCACACCCCTAAGATTGTCCATCTGAACACTATTGAACTTTAGATCTATACTTTATTCCAGACCATAGTCTCACTACTATACAACACAGGTAACAACATACCCTCATGTAAACCTAGCACACTCAAGACTTAGTCCCTTTACATTCACCAACGATTTAATTGCACCAGCCACCTTCCTGCCATTCACAACTTTCCTACTACACTCCGCATCGTCCGTTCCCTTCTCATCCAACATATACCCTAAATATTTAAACTCAGACACTTGTTCCAGCTGCTCACCATCTAACATAACTTCACACCGAGGAGTGTCCTCACTCACAACCATAACCTTACTCTTATCCACGTTTACTTTCAAGCCCCTCCTTTTTACACACCCTGCCAAATCTCTCTACCAATCCTCTCAAACTCTCTTCAGATTCGCCACACAGAACCAAATCATCCGCATATAATAGGTAGCACCCTCCACTCATCTCCATTCTCCACCATTCTAACACCATTTCCCTGCCATCCCCACCTCGAATTCTTTTCATAACCCTATCCATATACAAAATTGAATAACCAAGGAGCATAACACATCCCTGATGTCTTACTCCGCTGTTAATCCTAAACCAATCACCATTGACAATTCATTTATTTTAATATCGCTTCACCTTTCTTATCGTCATATACATACTTTTGACTCCATTCAGCCTACCACCAACACCATATATCACTAACACCTGCCATAAACCTTCCCTATTAACTCTATCATACGCCTGTTGCAAATCCATAAAACCTAAATACAATTTATTCTTCATCTCCCTTCTTCTTCTCTCTCAATCATTTGTTTCACAAAGATTTGATCCACACATCTTTTACCATCCTTACATATATATGGTATATATATATATATATGTGGTTCATATATATAGATATATATATATATATATATATATAAAGAAAGAAAGATAGAATAAATATATATATATATATATATATATATATATATATATATATATATATTTTTTTTTTTTTTTATATAATATTTATATATATATATATATATATATATATATATATATAAAAAATTATATATATATATATATATATATATATATATATATATATATATATATATATATATATATATATATATATATATATATATATATATATATAAACAACGAGTGTGAGAACTTTGTTGATAAGAGTAATTTTCTAGATCTAATTATCCATCTTCACATTTATCAAGTGGAAGTGATTTGCTTTTATTCCTTCGATATATATATATATATATATAGTGAGTATATATATATATATATATATATATATATATATATATATATATATATATATATATATATATATATATATATATATATATATATATTTTATCTACCTTCTTTCCCCAAGACTGGGGGTAAAGTGCGTGACATGCACCGGAAACAGAAAAGTAGTAGGAGAATATGACACAAGTCGAAAAGAAAGCCCACCCTTACCGCCCCCTTTATACCTACTAGTGAGAACTCGTCGCAGTCAGAAAATCCACCATAGAGATTCATGGGACCGCGACGGACCCTCACTATGGCATATCGCCAGTGTGGGGTTCATCCCTTGGACCAGATTGGCCACAACCATACAGCCTCACAAAACCCCGCCATTCACTCCTATTCTGCACCTTTCTTCTCACCTCTGCCAAACTCAAATTTCTCTCCTTCAGGCATTCCTTTACCCACTCAATCCACTTTTTCTTTGGTCTCCCAGTTGGTCGATTCCTAACACACTCACCACTATACATCCGCTTAGCAAACCGACTATCAAAGAATCCATTCTTTCCACATGACCAAACCGTCTCAATGTACTTCCATTTATTCTCTCATTTACCCTTTTCTTCACACAACAATCTTTAATACGTTCATTCCTCATTTTATCAATTCTTCTCACACCTAACGCGCCCCTAAGATTGTTCATCTGAACACATTGTACTTTAGATCTAAGCCTCTTATTCCAAACCATAGTCTCACTACTATACATTAACACTGGTAACAACATACCCTCATGTAAGATCCTAGCGCACTCAAGACTTAGTCCTTTCACATCCACCAACAATTTAATTGCACTAGCCACCTTCCTGCCATTCACAACTTTCCTACTACACTCTGCATCATCCGTTCCCTTTTCATCCAACATATATCCTAAATATTTAAACTCAGAAGCTTACTCCAGCTGCTCACCATCTAACATACCGGTAACTTCACATAGAGGGCTGTCCTCACTCACATCCATAACCTTACTCTCATCTATGTTTACTTTCAAACCCCTCCTTTTACACAGTCTGCCAAATCTCTCTAAAAATCCTCTCAAACTCTCTTCAGATTCACCACACAAAACCAAATCATCCGCATATAGTAGGTAGGGAACCCTAAACTCTCTTCCATTCTCCATCATTCTAACACCATCTCCCGCCACCCCCCACCTCAGGGTCATATATATATATAGTTATCACCAAGCATAGATATATATATATATATATATATATATATATATATATATATATATATATATATATATATATATATATATATATATATATATATATATATATATAACCAACCTCTTTGATATGTTTTCCACTATTTTGGGCTTCATCAGCAGCAGCATTAGGCAAGGGTGAACTATGATCCATCTTCTCACATTTATCAAGGGAAGATTGCTTTGTCTGAATATATAGCATATATGAGATATATATTATATATATATATAGTATATATATATATATATATATATATATATATATATATATATATATATATATTATATATATATATATATATATATATATATATATTATTATTATAAAGAAGAAGAATATAGTTATTATATATATATATATATATATATATATATAGCAGTTACCGTTATATTTAGTTATATATATATATATATATATATATATATACATATAGCAGTTGAGCCTTATCTAAAAAGAATTCAAAACTCTGACCGATGCTGGGTGTGGGCACTGGCCTGGGATAGCCGGTCTTAAAGTTTGATTCCTGTAGTCTCCCAAGGCGTTACAAGCAAAACAAATTTCCTTAAAAGTTAGTTTATATATATATACATATATATAAGAGTATATATATATATATAGTAGTATATATATATATATATATATATATATATATATATATATATATATATATATATATATATATATATATATATATATATATATATATATATATATATTAGGGATGTACCAGAACCAGAATTTTTGGTTCCGGCCAGAACCGGAACTTTCCAGAACCTTGAAAAAGTTCCAGCCGGAATTGGAACTTATTGACTTCTGCTACACCTTACATATTCTACCGAAAACTTGTCTGATTAACAAGAGAAATCTCTCTAGAAGTATCTGGCACCTTTTCATATCCATATTGTGAACTCTTAGTTCTGTGAGTCAAAATTTTAATAAGCGGATCAGTAAGTTTAAGTAAAATGGGAATATACTATATAAAGTTCAACGGGCCTTCAAAGTTTAAAAATCAGAAAATGATATAGCTCGAGCAAAAAAGGTAGATTTTTGCTCAAGCTTGTAATGCGATATTGTCGATCAAGTTAACATGATATTTCAGAGCATGTATAAAAACTCGCGTATTTCTCTCTCTTTCTCTTCTGTCTCCAGCTTACGCCATTTTCGTTTTTGCATTTGTGCATACGAAACGTAAGAAATGCTCCGAGTTTGCGTTTGCTATTTGTGAAACTTAGCGCAAAATCGTAAAATATGCTCACCAAACGTAAGGAATTTCCTTAATTCTGTAAGATTGCTATTTACCCGTGCTTGCCGAATTTAGCACGTTCTTACGAAAAAATGCAAACAAACATGGTGGCGGCGTGGTAGGCCCGTTTGAATTTCGAATGTTTGATTCAATAAAATTAACTTTAAATCCAATTTCTTCTAAATTGATAAACTCCATCACACAATAGTTGATCAATTATTTGTAAAATAAATCATTTGTTATTTTTTACTTTTTTTACTTCTGTTTTTCCAAAACCACGTGCTCCATCACAATAGCTGATTCTAATTTTTGTAAACAAAAGTAACTTTTATGAGAACTCGCGATCGTTTATGCACAAAATTCGTGCTAAAACTGGGTAAGCATTTCTTATCGAGCGTAAGTACTAATGACAAAAACGAGAACGGTCTTACACGCTCCATGCTTAAAAAAAGAAACTGATAAAAACTTATATACATTTTAACTTAAGGAAAAGAAATACAAATTTGTGAATTGTGATAAGCCTTTCTTGTATTAACTTTGAGAAACTGTACTATTAGTCAATTACTTACTATAATTAGTGGAAGCAAACTTATTTAGTTGAGTTTTATCAAAATTTGATCAAATCTCAATTTTCGGTTCGCCTGTCAGCAAACCCACGTGGTAACCATTTGTTTATAAACAAAGTAGTGTGAATTGGGTTATCCTGTGAACACTACCTTCATTCACTAAATCGCTTTACTTAGTGAAAAATTTCTTCCATTTTCGTGAATTTATTACGTCATAATTCGCTGATCAATTTTCTATATTATTTTTTATGCATAAAAAATGGCAAATCAATTACTGATTTTTTTTTAGATAAGACATTTGAAAACGTGGAAAGTTCCAGTAAATACCGAAAGGAACCGGAACTTTTAAAAAATTGAGGTTCCAGTACATCCTAAAATATATATATATTTGGTTATATATATATAGTATATATATATATATATATATATATATATAAAGAAGATATATATATATATATATATATATATATATATATATGTAAGCATATAGTATATATGTATATATATATAAATTCCTTTGGACACGTATCTCCACTATTTTGGGCTTCATCAACAGCAGCAATAGGCAAGGATGAACTATGATCCGTCTTCTCACATTTATCAAGAGAAGATTGTTTTGTCTGAAATATATATATATATATATATATATATATATATATATCTATCATATTCATATATATATATATATATATATATATAGTATATATATATATATATATATATATATATATATATATATATATATATATATATTATATATATATATATATCATCATCATCATCATCATCATCCACCTTCTCTCCCCAAGACTGGGTGGGGGTAAGGTATCTGACAAGCACTGGAAACAGAAAAGTAATATGACACAAGTCGAAAAGAAAGCCCAGCCTTACCGCCCCCTTCATACCTACTAGTGAGAACTCGTCGCAGTCAGAAAATCCACCCTAGAGATTCACGGGACAGCGATGGACCCCACTATGGCATACCGTCAATGTAGGATTTATTCCCTGGCCCAGGTGGGCCACAACCATATCCCCCCTCACAAAGCCCCGCCATGCACTCCTATTATACACCATTCTTCTCGCCTCTGCCAAACTCACATTTCTCTCCTCTAGGCATTCCTTCACTGACTCAATCCACTTTTTCTTTGGTCTCTCAGCCAGCCATTTCCCAACACACTCACCACTATACATCAGCTTAACCAACCGTCTATCATCCATCCTTTCCACATGACCATACCATCTCAACATACTTCCATCTATTCTCTCATTTACCCTTTTCTTCACGCAACATAACTCTTTAAAACGTTCATTCCTCATTTTATAAGTTCTTCTCACACCTAACACGCCCCTAAGATTGTCCATCTGAACACACTGAACTTCAGAGCTATACCTCTTATTCCAGACCATAGTCTCACTACTATACATTAACACTGGTAACAACCTACCCTCATGTAAGACCCTAGCGCACTCAAGACTTAGTCCTTTCACATCCACCAACGATTTAATTGCACCAGTCACCTTCCTGCCATTCACAACTTTTCTACTACACTCTGCATCATCTGTTCCAATTTGATCCAACAAATATCCTAAATATTTAAACTCAGATCCTTGTTCCAGCTGCTCACCATCTAACATAACTTCACAAAGAGGACTGTCCTCACACACAACCATAACCTTACTCTTACCCACGTTTACTTTCAAACCCCTTTTTACACACCCTGCCAAATCTCTACCACTCCTTCAAACTCTCTTCAGATTCACCACACAAAACCAAATCATCCGCATATAATAAGTAGGGTACCCTCAACTCACCTCCATTCTCCATCATTCTAACACCATCTCCTGCCACACACACACTCTCTAATTCTTTCATAACCCCATCCATATACAAATTATATATATATATATATATATATATATATATATATATATATATATATATATATATATATAAAAACACATGTAAATATATATATATATATATATATATATATATATATATAGATAACATATATATATATATATATATATATATATATATATATATATATATATATATATATATATATATATATATATATATATACATATATACAATATATATATATATATATTATATATATATATATATATATATAAAGATTCAAAGTGAACATATGGAAGAAAAACTCATGTCCAGATTAATAGCAAATGTAACATAACCTTCATCATTTAGTTTCTTCTTTCGATACCAAAATGTCTTTAAAAAAGAAACTCTTGTTATAAGCATCAATTGTTATTTATATTAATCTTTCTCATAGGGTATTTCTCTGGATGTTATTTATACAGTTTTCTAACCCAATAAAAATTTACCTTCCTATAATAAAAAACAAAATTAAGTCTTTAATGAATTTCCATTTTATGAATTGTAGAACATAAAAGAATTTTTATTCTTGTGGTTCTAAATTATTATTATATTCTTGCTTGGTTTCTCTTCCTATACGTTATTTCCTAATGTAGGTCCTATTCAATACTGTTCGATTATTCTCTTGCTCATTATGGTCTATAAATATATAGATTTGCCTATTGTTTATTTATATTTCGGTGATCGCTGAATTTATGATGCTTCTTGTGTCCGTAACTTTCGGTTTTATATATGTTTATACATTGCCTTGATCAGACTCTTATGACTTTATATATATAAAATTACGTTAGGGAAAGATACTTACTAACAATTACATTTTGTAGTCACATGTAGGCATCGAGCTAGATAGTACTCGTTATTAAAAATCAAGGTAATACATAGTAATAGTAAATAGCTACTCTATAGTATTACAGTCATCTATCACAGTGGTACTCATATCGTATAGTAGTTATACTATAGTAGATGACATATGATGCAATAGCAAATTCGAACATGAGCTGCCTCAACCTGTTTGAGGAATTTAAGGGACATTCAAAATCCAGTAGCAGAGGACGGAAACTTACTGTGTACCCCCACCTGAGAGTAGCACAATCACAGTTTTCTCGGCACGACCCTTAGTCGAAATAGCTCTTTTAAAAGCAATCTAGTTCTTGGGTTCAGCTACTTAATTGCATTGGGTGGAATATAAGACAATAACAGGGAGTTTTTATGACTCAAACTCGATACACAAGAGATGATGCACAGACTCTACTGAAAGTAGTAGCACCTTACATAGTGTTGGAGACTGCGCTCCAAAAGTTATTTACTACTCACCACAGTAACAACACTAACTTGTCTGCATTCGACTATCGAATAAGAAAAGATGAAATGGAGTAAGTTACTGCAGATACGATCTATCGTCGTCAAGGGTGCTACATCCACAACTGTAGCTGTATAGATGATATGTCTGTAGCGGATGAAAAGATGTACTCTTCTATCATACTCTTGGGAATTCTTATAATCCTTTTTAGTAGTTTGGAAGCAGTTTTACTTCACAATCTAATTAGATTTAATCCAATTTATACCTTATTACACTACAAAATCTTTATAATGTAGATCCCTGTATCTTAGAGACTCTTACTAAGAAACTATAAAGTTGAATATAGGTACTGTAGATTAGTATAGTTTACATAGTTAGTTATTTCCATTTTATATCGACTTAGTACTCTCTGTATATAATTATTAAACTCGTTGCTTCAATGAAAAACTGTGTATGATATATTCTATATCTATATGTCTGCTTCTCTACCACACTGTATAGGATGATTCAACTTAGGTATAATAGGTATATAGATAGTAATAACCTCATAATTACTATATATATTACTATATATATGATATATTATACGTATCCTAATCGTGGGATTTATGGATGATTATCTTATACTTTATTTTATATATACGATACTTATCATACATAGATCAGATACTATTAGTGTATATTAACTTATAACATAGTTATATTTATAACTCATATTGTAATATTAAAACTTACGCATTATTAAGTTAGAGTATATTATTCATATACTATATATACATATTTAGATAAAAAAAAATATTGTATAGTTAATGAGTAAAAGATCGTTTAAATATAGTATATATATAATAGCTATAATACTATATATATATATATATATATATATATATAAAGTGACAGGAATTATTTTCTTTCTTTCCTCCCCTCATCGAGTGCTAGCTCGATAGTTCTTTTTTTGAAGATTCTCGTGAGGTATTTAAAACGACTTTTTTGGGATTTGAAATGAATATATTTAACATTAAGTTACAGCAACCTCTCACAAAAATCTTCACTGACCTTTGCGTCACCTCTTAAAGGTAATGGCATTTTATTAAAGTCTTTACATACATTGCATTGTCTCTGAGTTATATAATATTTATTTAGCGTGTGCTTATTCATTATATGTCCACAATATACATGAAAATATTTCTGATTTTTGTGACATTTGGTTTCTATATGATATGTAGATATGCCATTATTATGCTAGTTATTATTTATTAAATCTTCTTGGGTTAAATTTTCTGGTATGTTCCCAGTTTTATATATATATGATTCTATATTATTATTATTATTTTATTTTATAATGGTGTCATAATTATTAATATTATTAACTATTATTATTAATTAAAGTATGTTAATTATTTATTATTAATTTATGAATCTAAAAGTATATAATTATTTGATAGTGGTATGTAATTCATTAAGTTAATATATATTATTATTATCTCTAATTATTAAATTACATTTAAGTATTATTATTATTAATTAAGTGTATTAATTAAAATAAATAATAAAAATAATTTCTTATCTTGTTGATTATGCTTCACAGATTCAGGAAAATTAATACTTTACTTTGAATTTTACTTTCTCTCTCCTCAATCTTCGGTACTCTTTATTACACATTATATCTACTATATACATAACGAACAACACGGGTGACGATTAGAGTACCAATGAGTAGGGCCAATCGTCCTGTCTATTTTTTTTACTCATCTAATTGTGTCAATCAACTGTATAACAGATAGATATATAAATACCCATTATTAGTGGATATATATGAACATAAGATGGCAACTCAACTTATATATATATATGAATATGAGATATGATGATAGTATACGCAGTAGAAGTATTAATATAAATAATATAATGAATATAGTATATTATTCTTTGAAATTAGTGAAATATAATAAATGTGCATTCTTACAGCTTTCAAAGGGAAACAAGAAGATAAATTCGAGACTAGCGTGCGATTCCTCAACTTTTGCAACTCTCTAGCGCCCATGCTATAGTCTGGTAACGGGTGAGTACCGCAGCTCAAAGTGCATGTGTTAGAGAATTTAGGTTTACCGACTATTGTCCTGTACACGCCGTGCCCCAATAGAGTAGGTATGCGTGAGTTCTTATTAATTCGGTATGCGTTACATCTCTCAGAGATATTTGATGGTCATCTAATATATGGACTTATTGTTATATTAGATTCCGCTGTGGTCCACTCTATCTTCATCGTGCTTATAAATATATAATATTAATGTATATTTCCGTATCTCATTAACTCGTTATGATTTGATTGATAAGAGGCTAGTTGGTGAGATATATTATTATTATATTAAGAGATATATGTGAAGTTATGTATTTTTATATTCATATATTCTTATATTTATATATTTATCTCCAGATTTCTTTATTATATCCAATAACTGTATCATTATAACTTCTTCTACATTGTTATTGATTAATGTACTCTATCTTTAATAGCAAGTAAAATAATAGTCCTTTGAGGACGGATAATTATATACTATTCTCTCAAGAATATACTCCAGGTAGTTTCATTGGCATAAGTGCTGTATATATACAATGCTCGCGTTCTATATGGTGACTTAATATATCGCAAACTAATTGATTGTATCTTCTCTACTCTTAATTCTCTATTATTAATTATTATTATTTTCTTATAATCATTTTTTCTTCATATTATATATTATTTATCTATCCTCGATAGATAACTTTTGGTTTTAGATTTATTATTTATAGTTTAGTATATTGGATTAATTTTACCTGATAAATTTTACTATCTTTTTATTGATACTCTCTATTTGTCTCCTACCTTTCCATTCCTTCGAGGCGTCATCTTACGATAAATTCGCTTTACTGCTTTACATCAATGATATACGGACATGTATTTTCGCTATTCTCTATTCATCTTTGACTCTCATATATATATTTATATATTTATCATTTTTGGGTCATTTCTATACATTATTTATACGGTTGTATCTAAGTATTATATCATCTTGTAATTTTATGAGTATGATATACATACAATGTTTAAATATATCAAAACTTTTTGTAGGTTTCACTTTTATTATATTTCTCTACTAGTATAGTAATTCACATTCATAGCTTATGTCTGGTACAATAGTAAAGTCATACTATGATAACATTGCAGGGCATTCTTTTTATACTTTTTTCTACTCTTTCTACTGAGTGATATCATTATAGTGCTCTCATTCATCTTATTACCCTAATACCTTCTCTCTGTACACGTTGAGGTCTTGTTTGGTATATATATTATTGATATTTATATACATATATGTATATACTTAAATTAGATTATCTCATACATCCGTGAACAAATTGGCATAATAAAATTCTTTAGTAAAATAATATAATAAAATCTTGACAGTGATTCATTATCTCTATGAGCTTTACAAGGGGAAATAAATTTTCGGTTGAAGCAGCATTATCAATATCATATGGACCACATTTATATGGTTTAGTAGAGATAGCACACGCAAGCGCATGCTGAGATGAAAAGTAATATGCTTTCGCTAATATCGCTAAACGCTCATGCAAAAAGGGAAGTGCTGGTCTTTTAATTGTGTTTATTAAGAGAAGACAGTTCTGATCATTGAAAATGAAATCTCCGCATAATATAGAGCTGTACATACTATCTTGAGCTCTATTTATGTAATAATTAAATGACGACGATGTTTCTATTCATGAAATCATGAGTCTGTAGATGGCTATCCTGTGCCAGGCACAGGAATTGGGAGACCGAACATCTCTATTAAGGATCATGTAATAAACAAAAGTACAATTACGTGTGCGATTTTCAAATAGAATGTGTGCTTTAACCGCATAGAAATAAACCGCAAACCTCATATAACTAGATTTATATGAGGTTTTCAGAACCCTCAGAGATGTCTGATGACCAGTTTCATATCTCCCTATGCAAGAAACGGACATAATAAATAAGTAATAGAACATATGGTAAAAGAGCATTAACTTAAGACAAGAGACGGCTCGAAAAAAGGGTGAAGAAGGGCGTACAAAGCACTCCAACGGAGAAATGGATAGCTCATAGGATACGGAACCTTTTACCAGCTCTCCTGATATTGATATTATGTTACAAAACGATATGACTAAGATGTGCGTAAAAGTGTGTGGACCTTATTTTTCCTTACTTTTGAAAACTCCTATGAAAACGTGTGATTTGGGGACTTTCATGCAGTTCCAATATTTAACGCTAATTTTTATAGGACACTCTCACATTAAAGCGGATTCCAGAAAAAAACCAGTAAGAATTTTAACAGGAGAGACTATTTCGACATTATGGAATAGAGTCTTGAGGACAGATACTCGTGAAAAATGACGAAGAAGGAATAAAATGAACTGTTACCAGTTGATGGTAGCACCGGCACTAGGTGTTCGGAGTGCTAACAGTTGTGGCGCGTAATCGGCCGGTTTCCGACCAGGTTGGCCCTTGGTGCTGTTTTCATATATTTCCGGCCCCGATAGTTCCCGACTCTAGTATTACCGTCATAAATGTATCCTATTACTCTACTAAAGTATAATAGATTATAGTATTATCTATTTTTGTCTCTGTGAAATAGTATTGGGTAATTTATATTAATATATAATACCTCAAATTATTATTAATAACTCAACATAGTTAGTGACTTTATATTATTATTATATAACAGTTGGTAATATTAACCATATTCATTCTATCATAATCCAGTTACTCTATATTGTATATAAGTGCCTCTTTCCTTATACTTTACTTTCTTCTTCATGCAACCCTCTCTAAAATTTGATAGAGGCGAGAAAAAAAGATGATACTCCTCTTATCATGGTATAATTCTCCCTCCTTTTTTTGGATGAGTAGCCACACTAAATAATCATAGCTATACTTTTCCATGTTACACAAATAGCATAAGACTCTGTCTAGGTCTGATCTGCAATATCAAGATAATGAGTATATATAATATATTTGCGCTTGCTCAATAAGTAAATTGTAGACGCTACAATAAAAGAGCTAGTAGAGTATAGCTACATATAAATTAGTCTAGAGTAGTAATTTATTAGTATCGCCTGCGGACTATATAATATCAGTGTATGTGAGTTTACCTAAATTATATCTTAGTATAGATATATTCATAGTCTCAGATAGTAAGTGGTATATAATTCCACAAGTTAATTTTATATATATACTTATGAGATATAATCATACTTATAATAGTTATTATATAAGTATATATGTTATTTTATATATATTTATATATATCGAATATATTATAATATATTATAATATAAGTATTATTCATATATTACTTACGTATCTTGTGATAGTATATATTTCTAATGCTATATAATCATTAAATATTTACTAGGATATATATATATGGTAGTTTAATGATATAATATAATATAAACTATATATAGATTTTATATTATATATGATTTTATATATATAGTGTGATCAATGAATTATATTAATGGCCGCCTTAAATATGAACCAAAGAATTAATAGCCTACAAACATTCTTAGTTTATATAATGACTCCTGACTCTAGCTTGTTCAAGGATGAGAATTATCTACCTAGTGTTGCTACTCCTAAATAAATTCTAGATAGGCTACTTTTGGAGAACCTACATGATATTAATTAAGTGTTTATAACAAATATGTCTTAACTTAAAGTATCTCGACTTATAAAATAATGTGAAATAAAAGATATTCACAGATATTATTTAAGCAAATCAAAATCTAAAATTATAGAACTAATAAAACAAAGGCAGTAAATAGTGTAAAGTTTTTCTTTTACTGAATATCACTAAGCGTCAAAACTCTACTTCAATATTGAATATATTTTCAGGGTTTGAAAATTTTCATTACAAGCTTTTGAGGCGTGGGGTTAGCCAATTAATACAAATGGATTCTTAAAGGGATCCATGGGGCATAGAGTTTTCAGGTTCTGTTTGCAACAGTCAAAAATATTGATAAATTTGAATTCCTCGTGTAGTATGGATGATTTTTCTGTCCAGAGATATGAGAATGATCGGCAGAATAAGGAGGGATGGTGCAAAGTTACTCCAAAGTCATATATAAGGAGATTACCTTTCTTTTTGTTCATGCAATGACGGAAATAGAAAGTGACTTCACTGAATTATCTTTCCGCTTATGTAATATGGCTGGTATAATCCAACCCATAGGTCAACGCACTTGTATTTTGTTATTTTTTTTCTTTCAGTTACGTTATAAATATATTATAAATATAATTATTTTATACATTATTTATAATAAAGTCTTCTCTATTCAATATTATTTATTACTTAATAATAATATATATATAAAATAATATAGTAATAATCACAATGTATACTCTGTAGTATTTGGATATATTATTATACTACTATACTTTATCGTCCTTTGGATTCTATGATGCTTTATAGCGTTTAATGAATCATAAATCAATAGTAGTAGTTCATATAATACAAAGCATATATAGCCATATATATATAGTTAATATATGTAAATATAAATCTATTTTATAATTCGACCGTTAGAGTGATATATAAACTATATATTAACTTTATATAAATTCACCTTGGATTTATATATCACTACTAATTCTACTATAGATATAATATATATAATATTTATGCCCTTTACTAGATATATAGTACCTAATTAATAATAATATATAATATATATAGTATACGTTATTATTTAGGGTTATAGAGTGTTTAGTTATTAAATAGATATAGAAACTATAAGTCTACAATTATTATATGATGGTATCGGTTTGTAGAGTCTTGTATTGATCTGGCTCTGCGTTTCTCTCGAAGCCTGAAAGAATTTAGAGTATTTTACTTATCTCAACAGATATCTGGATCGTTTAAATCTATTCGGAATTTCCTAGTTGGTCACAGAATAAAAAATTTAAATATTATAAATCCTCCTATTTTTAGGTATTAAGGTGAAGCAGGTAAAGTTTAAATTTACATTTACACATCTCTACAATGTGTTCAAATATTGTTACTCATTAATTTATAATATTTTATTAGCTACACCATACACTATTCAACGAGTATATAGTATATATCGTTATATGGAGAATGTTCACTATAATGCTCTATATATTTGTAGTACTAAAACATACTATACCCACTAAACAGACAGTATAGGATCATTCAGTGAAGAATGGTAGTATAAGTTTTGTTATAATACTTTAAATCTCTATATATTAGCTTTAACTATATAACTATTAGCTTTGTATTCTACTCATTTCTTATACGATAATCTAATATATACTATAGAGAGTAGAGAGAGAGAGAGGAGCAGAGAGATGTGAGGAGATGAAGAGATAGATGACTCTCGACGAAGAGAGAGATCCCAGGTGAAAGCGTAGACAACGTTGTGATAGCTAAAAAATATTCTTAAACATTCTATGTGTACTTTAATTGAAACTGGATTTATACCAGATTGATTAATAGTGATTATAAATGTTCTTGTTTTGAATAACGGGCATAATTCCAGACCACAAGGGACATAAATTTCCAGAAGAAAAGCCAGGGGAATTATAAAATCGAGAAAAAGTATGACACTTACAGCGTATAAAGCTTAAATACATTTGTGGAATCAGCGTATAAAACTTATTTACCGGAATGTTAAAAAAAAAAAAAATAATAAACAAACAAGAACTATAATAAAAAAAAAAAAGACTCTCGGAAAATAAAGTTTACGACACTTTCAGAAAATACACTACAAATTTACAATATTATATTGGAAATCACACGTCTAGTATCAGCAGTTATTATAGTGTTAAAGTCGATTTCGTTCCCCCCTACCTGTCCCCCATCGGCTCCGATGCTCCCGCTTAAAAAATTTGAAGTATCATAGGAAAATAAGCATTATGTTCACGGATTCTTGGGCGCTTCGTAGCGATGGGGACGCAGTGGGTGCACGAAGTCCACCGCTCCGTCGTCCACTAGAGCAGAGACCCCGACTCGGGATAAAGCCCAACTTCCCCGCAGGTGAGATATCATTGCGGCTCTACCCTTGGGTACTTCGTTAGTTTTAACTACCAAAAACCGGACTTTGCATTACCTAAGCTTCTAATGAAAGATTGTCTTTAACTTAGAGTTTGTATTTATTTTTTTTAATAGCAGGAATGATTTATTTTTAAAAGGCGTTTTTTTTTTTCATCAATGTCCCTTTTGGAAATGCATCT
Source organism: Trachelipus rathkii (assembly GCA_015478945.1). NCBI lineage: Eukaryota > Metazoa > Arthropoda > Malacostraca > Isopoda > Trachelipodidae > Trachelipus > Trachelipus rathkii. Next base: position 26,877 of record JABUQX010108685.1, on the reverse strand, counting down.
TAACATTTTTTATATGCAATAAAACTGTTATAAATGAATCTAGTAATTGTAGTAATTTGGTTATGATAAATAAGTGTCATACTTTCGAATTCTAATTCACACCTCAGCTCTTGTTCTTCCTGATATTTGCTAACCATCCATAATTTGTTAAAGAAGTGAATTAGTGAAGCACTCATAAATACAAAACTAGGCAAAAAAATTTACTAAACCAACATGATAGATAATTTCAGTCTTATCAAATATAAGCGATATCACATATAATAATATGAATATAATATATGAGGTATAAAGTATAAAAAAATAATTTCTTAAAAAGTAACAAAAAAAGGATGACGAAATGGAAAAAGAGGGAAACAAAAACTTTATGATTTGAATAACATAATATAAAAAAGTCAACTCATTTATTCAATAGATTACAGATGTGGACTTATAACCCTTGAAGTAGTTATATGTTTTTTGTTGTATATATTCTTATTTGTACATTAGCGGAATGAAATCATGGCTTCATTTTAATAATTAATAACGTAATTATCATTTATGTGACACCAGCGAAAATCCGTACCTAAGAAAATAATTAATAACAAACCACATCGAAATAAGTCATACAATTTTTAATATAATATATATATAATATAGTAATATAATATATATATATATATATATATATATATATTTATATATATATTATATATATTATATATAATATATATATATATATATTATTATATATAACTCAAGTTTATGAATATTTGTTAGGACAAAGATTTATATTATTTATTTATATATAATATAATAAAAATTAACCTTTATAATGTATATATATTTATATATATTATTATATATATATATATTATATATATATATATATATATTATACCTTATAAACGCGGAGGCCCTGTGATTGATATTGAAGAGGTAACTCTTATATTATTTTATAATATAGATAAACAATAACAACACTAGTATGATAAATCCACCGATGGGCATAAGGGTATATAATATATATACCTTGACTATCAATTATATTTTTCAATGTTGTATTTATATTATATAGTATAATAATTGTTTTAAGGTATTTTAATTGTTGCAAATTACTTTTTAATAGTTTAATACTTTATTATGTTATATTGTTATAGTATATATTATATATATATATATATATACGTATATTCAATCATATCTTAAGTAGGTCAGGCATAGGTTTTAATATAACTTAATAGATAATAAGGTAATATTTCTACTAACATCACTGTATTGATGAATTATTGTACTCTATCTATGGGCGTAAAACTCCAATTTAAAATTGCACAATGTACTAGATATGTATTTAACCTATAGGCTCCAACTGATAGACAATTAATTGCTTACTCCTCTAAGAAAAATGACAATAATAGTTTTACAAGGAGAGGATTGTGATTTAGGATGTCACTGATCATTAAACAATGGGAGTCGAGGTATTCATCACTCTATTTCAATACTTATGATATCTCCAATAAAAATACTACCGTTGTTTACGTCAAAGACGTGAATATTGTAAACTGGAGGGATACCTCATGGTAGTGCATCCCATTAGATTTTCTTTCTCTCTCTTTCTGTCTTCTATTTCACTCACTTTTCTCTCTTTACTATACCGTTATAGTATTATTATATCAATATGTATTATATTCATTGCTTGGAAAATAATTATAGCTATAAGATGTACACGTATCGATGTAAGATATATAGATAATAATAATAGTATAATAATAGTTAACCAGATATCATAAATAAAGAAGCAATAGATCATTTTAAGAAAAATAACAGAGATGAATAATTAATTATTAGAGTAATATAAACTTTATATAATAGAGGTTGTGAAGATAGTATCAAATTAAAATCTATTTTATTTATTATATTTTCATTTACCTAAAATATAATATAATATTGTGAAATTTTTTTGATTGTTTATGATATTCTCTGTAAACTTATAAGAAAAAAAAATTGCTTAATAATTTGGATACCCTCGTTCGTTCTCTTCTTTTGAATATAAAAAAATATAATAAAGTTTGTTTAGGTTAAGTATGGCTAATGTGAATCGAATTAATTTAATTAAAAATAATAATAAATAATGATAACTATAAGAATTGTTTAATATATAATATATGTAATTATAAAATTATTTATGCATTACTAATATCAATAATATAATAATAATAATAATAATAATAATAATGTACGTGAACAACTTAATTTGATTTACTGACATACTCTCAAATAATTGTAATAATCTTATATTGGATATGAAGTAGCGCTACCGAGGGTGGCTGTTCAAACAAATAATAGCTGTCTGAATGAGTGTAAGTCATTCCAAAAGGGTTCTTCTCTATATTATTTCTATATACTAATATAACCTAATTTAATTTATGTTAAACTTAACTAAACTAAGATAATAATATAATTAAGCTAATTTAATAATATAATATACATATTTATAAATAGAGAATTATGGCAACAAGGTGGAGACATTACAACAGTCTTAGATAGGACCATAATTTTGAAATTTAGTACAAGATATAATTCAATAGAAATTTGATTGATTTTCTTTAAAACATAATTTAACCATTCATCCATAGTATTCTTTATATCTTAATTGATGATTTCAATATATTATTTTCAGGTGACATATATATGTCCTAACGTGTTCACTCTACTCTCTCTCACATTGTGTGATATGAGAATAACTAAACAGCGTGATTATATATTAATATGTATTATAGCTTATATATGATATATACTTCTACAGGTTTATTTTTTCACTTATCACATGTCCTCACGAGTTAATATGTTTTGTTGTCCTATTGAAGTTGAAGAAGATATACGCATGTTGTTAAAATCTTAGTTGTTATACTAATATTAAAGAGGTATCTTTTATGAGTCATCGTATAAATTACTTAATACTCTATGAAGGTAATATTAAGTACTATGGTTATATTATTCAAGAACTATTCTCCTCTTACCAATATACATTTAATAACTTCGATTATACTATATATATTCTAATATAATTTTTAACCTTTTATTCTAACTTCTTAAATAATATTTACTTAAATTTTTTTATATATATAAATATCTCTCCTATGTAAATATAAGTGCGTGTAGATTATAAGTGTTATACACTCAATAATCCCAGCCTTGATACATTTTATAATACTTAATAATTTACTCTCTATACTATACTATAATATATAATAAGTATATAAGTATTGTTACATATATAATATGTTAGTCACTATTTTACATGTAGCTTTTCTCTTATATGTGTGATTATTATGTGTGCATTATTAATACTCATCGTGTAATTTCATTTATTATGCTAGTTTTATAACATAGTAAAATATTATGACACTATAAGAATCAATATGTATGGAAAATATAATACACGTATAGAATTAATATGATCATTTATAAATGAATAATACCATAAATATAATAGGTAAGTATAAGGTATACGATAACTTAAAAGCTGCGCACATTAGAGTTAAGTCAAATGTTGATGTCATATAGATGATTCCTAGTAAACCTGAAGCCAATGATGAATAAATGACAGCTTTCAGTAAATCAACACTGATAAAGAATAGTCTATTGCCATAAGTGCGAGTGATTATCAACTAACCTAAAAGTAGATTATTATATAATATATTTTATAATGGCCTAAATACATATCGATTAAAGTTTATTAAGTATCATATATCTATTAATTATTATATTTAATAATTAAAGTATATATATATAATAGTTATTTCTGTACTTAGTTTAAACTGAGACTTTCTCATGACATTATCCTCTCAAGAGTGAAATATATTTTAGGACTCACTCCAGTTATGGAATATATATATATATTATTCTGTATATATATGAAAAATAATTAAGAATATAAATAATAAACATAATAGATAACTAATACTGATCATTAATAGTACTTACTGTTTATAGTAACTTTCAACGATAACCAGATGATACTATAATTATTAAGTATGAATATAAATCACGTAAGTGTAAATGATAGATAATAGCGTAGTTATAGTCATGAACTTATACTCTTAGAATATTACATATATATGATATTTTTCATCTAACTCACTCCTAGTGATAAATTAGTTTTTTAATATATAAGTTTATATGTTTATATATATTCGCTTTATCTATATATCACTAATATGAGTACATAAATTAATAGCTATAATACTATATATATGTAATAGTATATCTTATATATAAATATAAATATTTAGAATATCCTCAAACTTAAAATTATGATTCATCTGTGGTTGCAGATAGCTCTATTTTATTTATATATTATCAAATATTCATTATATAATTGCTTATTTTATAACCTATTAGCTAGCCTTATAGTATATATGATAGTAATATATATATCATATTATTATAATTAGATAGTAAACCAAAAAAGCAGCTGGTAAAGAAATATAAACACGACTTTTTATATTTATTCATATTCTAATAAAATAAATAAAATAGAGATCATCTTTAAGTCTATTTTTTCACAAACAGAAACTCTAAACATGGCATCTGTTTCTGGCCTCTCTGTGGAGATAAGAGACAAAAAAAGGCTTGTTTTTAAGTTATGTTTAATGCCAACAGACTGTAAACGCAATCGGTTAATTCTGAAGTCGTGATTTCACATCTCTAATTAAATGTAATAATAATAAATCCGAACGTTGGAATAATTTTAGCATAATAAATAATATATGATGTATTTCTTATTTGTGATATTCACTCGAAATAATGTTAATAATAATCGGTTTTAATATTATTTTCTTTTTCACATTTCCTATTTTGCATTTAAATAACATAATAATAATAATTAATAATAATAATAAGAATAGTAATATTAATAAATAATCATCATTAACTAGTAATATAATTCAAATAAGAACTAACAATATAATTTTAATAATATTAGAATTAATAATAATAATGTAAGTCAATAATAATCAATAATAATAATAATATATTAATAATAATAATATAATATAATAAATAATGAAAAAACTTCGATTTTCATAGTCGTTTTCCTATTAAACATCTACATCTCTAGGTATCTTTGTATGTGATAACATTCACCAGTCTTTTCTCTTTAGGTTTAGAAGATAGGTCATCTCTAAGAAATTTACTCCCGAGATTACCCTTGTAATTTCTAATGTGTCCTTGTTTTCTGTAGACTCTGTAATTTGATTTCAATTAATTGTCTATTATTTTCTGAGTTTCTTCTTAATAATTGGTGAAAATATTCTTATGACGCCGCTTAGGTAAAAAATTAACTACAATTCTAGACGTGTTCCCTATCTAAAGATACTGAACATATCAGCATGCAACATATAGAATATTTGGAAACCAAAATGTTGATATTGAGATAAGGTATGAATAAAATGAGCATAAATCGTAAGTGACTCCAAGGGGTTCCCAAAGAGCCTATATACCCAGATCTCATACTAGATTGAATCATATATAGTGAGATTAGGACATTATTCGCCCTTGTATAAGTAACAAGGTATATTAGATTTTCGCTAGTAGTGAATAGATGCAGACAAATTATGCAAGCTCGGTATGAATTAAATAACATATATTGTGAATTTAAAAAATTAATAATACAGTAGCTCTATGTGGATATCTTATTTATTAGAGTAAACACGCAGAAAAACTGTCTTTAGTCTCACGACGAGGAATTCAGATTGGTATATGTTTAAACAACACTACTATTATGCAAAATCAAGTGATTTGACAGAGTGAACATGTGGTAATTTAGTTCTGTCACGGAGTAACAAGTATACCGCAGTGTGCCATGGTATGTGAGTATGAGATAGATTAATTATCCATTTCGCTTTAACTGTAGACGCTCTGATTGCATTCGTACAGGCACCTAATTCGCGCGCGCACTTATCGGTGTGTGTATATGTAAATGATATGAGGTTAACATACGGTGTGTGCCCTATCTCTAAGACAGTGCGTTAGCAATGTCTTCACATTGAAAATGAATCCATTCCAAGGGCTGATACCCCCTCATAAAACGGAGTCCCGATATTTCATTGAAAATATTAAGCTTCCTTAATACACGAAGAGAAAACGATATTGTTCGAACTCATTTGGAAGTAATTGTTTTAGGTATTAGCTTGCTCCCCACAAGGTTGAAGATGAATTCAATTATATTGACTCTCTCTCAGTATATAGTTATTTATATCTCAGTAATATATCGTTAATATAAAATACATAACATAATAAAAAATCTATATATATAGTATATAAATACTAACTATATTTCACTCACATAGGTCGTATAATAAGTATTTATTTATCTAGGTATTACTAATTTGACTACCATGAATATATTATAGGTGGGTTAATCAATAAAAATTTCTATCAATAAATATAGTTTTCTTCTCATATAACTGATACTAAGCTGTGATTATTTCATACAAATTTGATTTGGTTGATTAACTGCTTGAAATGAGTAGAGAAATTATTATTGTTAATTGATAACGTTAACTAATTTGCTACATCCTTTAAATTTGCGACTAATATAGAATTTTTTATATTTTTTTGTATAGAACATTTGTGCATCTCATAAAAGCTTTTACTAGATATTCCACTAGAATATGTCATTACAAAGTAGACTACTAAATTTAGGACCACAAAGAGTATAACTTGCAAACTATGTTATACTTTCTTTCAAATATTATTAACTAAGACGCTACGAAATTTCTGACGATAAGTCAGTTTTTATTGTAACTGATTGTAATAATGCTGCATGCGAGTTTGACCTAACGTTGTATCGAATATTTAATTAATTTGACATTTATTTGAGTTTCAAAAATGGGATTGCAGATATTGTCTTAAATCATTGATAATGACACTAGTTCTGGTAATGGATTAATGAACTAGCTTTATCTTTAAAAAAATGTATGAAATTAATAATAAACAAATTTCATATTAAAATAAATACACAGAAAAGGTAAGCACTATGGATGATTAAAATATAACATTAGGTACTGTTTAGAGACGAAAAGGATTTTGTTCAATGCATATAAAAGGGGATCACTAAAGTCATTGTAGAAAACTTTAATTTGTTATGACACGTAATCAGAAAATCTAAGAGCTAGTATTGTTTGAATAAAGTAAAGCATTCATACGAAAATGCAGGCAAGTTTACTAACGAACTTAGAAGTATTAAGGCCTTTGCAGATAGTTGCAACATTGTTGATTAGGCCTTTAATCATTTAAATTAAAAATAAACTTTCATATTAATATATAATAATAAATATATGTATATATAATACTGTAATTCTTATTAATATTATATATTACTAAATATAATATATAATGTATATTAATTATATTATTCATTATTTTCATATATAATTATAATATATCATATACTGTTATATTATACTATATATGATATTATATTATTAAAATTAGTATAATATAATTATATAATTTATAATATACTTGTTACATAACCTGGTACTAGAATTGGATTAAGATAATCAACCTCACAGAAACATGGAACGCCTTCACCTTGAAGGTTATGGTATATCGCAGTGAGAAGGAAACATCATTTCTATTGGAATAACCATACATTTAAACAATCCCTACAGAAAGGTTTCTGAGCCACGAATGAGAATAAGAATCTTTGTACGTCCAAGCGCTAAGTGGTTATCGAGGTTTTGAAATAAAAAATAAAAGAATATTGTCCTATTTGTACAAGGCTAAGTAGTCTAGATGTTATGAAAGAAAAAGTCTACTATCAAGGCTAAGGTAGAAGGAGATGTTTTAAAGATATAAATTAATAATCACTCATCTGAAATTGTAAGTGAGCCTTCCGCTACTACTAATATCACATCAGTGATAAGAATAAGCCATACATCTCAATCCCTGTAAAATTATCAAGACTTTTATAAGCTTCAAAAAGTGGAAACGAGATATCCACATTTCTTGCTAATATCAGTGAATGTTCGAAATCTTATCCGACACACAACTACTGACTTCAAAATAAAAGCACAAAAATTGACATCTGAATATTATCAATTATTACTAGTTACCAAATGACAAGAATCTTTAAAAAAAAAAAGGCTACTGAATCAAAGTAAAACTGAGTTGTACCAAAAATTAATTTAAAAAAAAAAGTATTTATATTAATAATATTTAATTTTACCCTTATTTTCATCAATCTCCATAGAATTGACTGAAAATGTAGTATTAATCTTAAAATTTTGGCTTAAAAAAAATTTGGAAAGAGATTTCATAAGAAAATTAAAGGTATTTCCCAGCATTTATCAATAAATTTCTATATCTACCTATATCTTGTCTTGGAAGACAATTAAAAAAAAGTAAAGACCCACCCACCTTTTCAGAAAGACCTAGTTGTTAAGTAACTTTCTCCTCCTACAAATGTTAAAAACAGTTCTAAGGAATAATATTTGCTTAGATTAGTTAAAAAATATAAGAAAAGAATTAGGACTAACATGTTTAAAAATAAACAAATGAATCAATAAATATCCCCAAAAATACATTTTCGCTTATAAGTATTTTAAAAAAAAATGTTCTTATCATTTATACCAAAATCGCACAAAATAAAAATATTGTTCAGAGTAGTTCCTTTATCATTTAAAAATATTGCAACGAGGTTTAATACAAAAAATAAAATATTGGATCGAAGCTGTGACCAAAGGGATGTGAGAACTTTATATTTGATCTCCCCAATCGAAATCAAGATAAATAAAAACAAAAATTAATTTTAAAAATGTAATGGGGTCCCTCCATTTCCCAAATAAGCGTAATAAAATGTCAGTATTGACTCCATTATCAAATCGGTAATAAATAAAATGTAGAAATTCATTCCATTTCAAAAAGCACGTAATATACTGCGTGCTTTCCATATGAAACTTGATGATAAAAAAATGTGTGCGTTCCTCCATTTTAAGGGGTGTATGAAAAAAGTATGTCCCTTTAATTTCGAACTGTTTAATCTAAATAATGCATAGAGTTAAAGCCAAATATAAATGTGGCTGTGTAAAAATTAATATAGTGGAGTCCCTCATTTCAAAGATTAATAAAAATATTTTTAGTATTTTTCTCCATTTCAAAGGGGGAAAAAAATATATCTGACGCCCTCCATTTTTAAAGTCTAATCTCTCCCCCCCCCCTTCCTTTTCGATCCTTCCCAGGTCACGGATTATGGTTAGATTAAACTTTGGGTAGAGGCGGTACAAAAGTTATATTACAAGTCTATTACTATACGACAAAATCATAACCATTTAATTCGATCCAAGGCGCGGAAGCATCGGTTATACCGAGACATTATATTTTCACTCACTTTCTTTTATAAGATTTCCACAGAATTTAATAATTAGCTTATAGATTAAAGGGTAAAATAATAACTAAATGAGTAAATGATCAGATGAAGATTTAATTATAATTATTATTACGTAGCAGTTAATGTCAATATCTGTTATAATATATATATTATTTAGTGATAAGTATATATCAATAAAAATATAAAAAACGATATCAATGTACAATATAAATATGTGATATATTTAGAGTATTTATTATTAATTTAGTTGATTTCCAGATGGGCGATCCTTTTCTGCACTCCACGGATGCTGGACGCACCGCAAACGGTTCTTGCGAAGCTAAACCCACAAATTAACAAAGTAGCCCGGAAAATACAAGATAGAAGAAGTAGATAGATAATATAGAATAGAGAATAATTAATCAATGTATTAGAGAGTACAGAATTATAGTAGAATAGAAATAAGATACTAGATCTTGTGAGATGTGTACTAGTAAGGAGTAGGTGTGAGTGTGGAGAGTAACGAATAATAATAGAGAAAGGGGTGCGTGAGTAGGAAGGTAGGTGGATAAAAGTCTTTAATAAGAACCTCTACGGGCAGAGAAATGCGCGGGACCTGTCACTACAAAAATGCATAGTTGTGTATTTCCGCGCTAAATCATCACAGATGTAATAAAACATTATCTGGGTGGTATTAAAATTGTGTGGCGCTCTTTATTTTACAATGCTTAGTTCTTATTTTTTAGAATGGTGTGAAGTAACTAAAGAGACTGAATATTAGTAACAAACTTTTTGGGTCCAAAGTATACTCTGACCATTATTGTTCAGGCTGATTTATCGATTAATGAAGAAAAAGAAAAAGTTTGCTATCCCGAATATTAGATAGGGATGAAATGATTATGGTTGTGAAACTCTCAAGGTGCTACTGGCTCAAGGAGAGAAGTTAACTTTCTCTCCTTGATCCCAGTTTTTTATTTATGGTAGTGTAGGTTAGAGCCTCTCATTAATTGCGTATGGAAGTAGCTTGGCACCAAACATCGTTTAACGTATAGTAGCATGTTTTAAAAATATGTTTTGCGTTATGCTCCATGTCTAGTGTGTACTATTTGTCCTAAAAAAAGGACTTACAAACAAATTTTAAAAAGATTCATTTAAATCTCCACTCAGTGATTATATCGTTAACAGGTGACGAGTGTTAATGAGGTCAAAATTAATTACGGTTCCTAACTCTCTAGATGTGTGACGGATTCTCGCCTGTTCTGTGTATCGCCAGTTCGTTATTAATTTGTTAATAAAGTGAACATAGAATTATTCAGTGTATATATTTTTTATTAAAATAAAAAATAGCGATCCTCAGTATCCATCAACTTATATATACACAAGGTAAGTTAGTAGCAGTATGTTACTACATATGTATCTCTTTAAGCAAATATACAATATGTATTCACTGATGCATAATATAACACACATCCTACGATCGCTCATAACTGATGTGAAAAGTGATTCAACAGTGAATAAGATAAATGTAATAATATTATAGGGTTTGAAAGATGTGGTATATAAAAATACTACTGGTAAGGAACTATAAACCTAGAGAATGGTAATGATGGGTGAGGAACGGGCCATAATGCATAAAGCTTATGAGAGATTGACAAATGCTATAATATGTAATAATAATACTTAGATAGATAGATAGCATAAATATTTATTAAACCCTTATCGATATACTACATGCAGCCCTGTAGTTATACTCGTAATTAATACAATGAAAAGAAACTTGCGTTTATCCTTTTCCAAATACAAAACGCAGGACCATTAGATGTCTCCTATACGCCTATATCCATACCTTATATCATATGTTGTAGGTATGGTACAAATAAGATATCTAATGTTCACTCTCTACTATAACTATAGTATTATAATAGGTTACCTACCGTATTACGTACGTTAGCTGCCGTAAATTAAGCGCTCACCCGTTATAAATATAATTGTCCGGTATTATAATATTTAATAACCTATGATAATAACATAATATAATATTTAAATATATGATATATTTATATAACTTATATGTAATATAAGTATATATATAATATACTATAATTTATAATTAATAATATATAGTATATTACTATATGATATATATAGAGTTAATATAATAGGTAATTATATAGGATTTACAATTATACTATATATACTGATATATATCTATATAATTATATAATAGATATAGTTAAATGATATATAAAGAGAGAACCCTTAGCTCCAGCATACCTCCACTACTACCCATATAACAAGAATAAACAATGTAAAGCCCTATATATAAATTATATATGTGATGCGTAAATAATATATAAAATATCTATATATCTTATCTCTTTTCAAATAACATACCTTTTTTTAAAACATAAATAAAACTTTTATTTTAACATATAGTAGATATCATCAAAACATTGATTTTTATATCATCTTTCCTTAGTTTATATGACTTTTTTATTTTTAAGTTTTAATATTTTATTCCATTAATATTTGGTTATTATTATTATTCGTTCACTCTAATATATAATATTATATAGGTAATAAATATTACTAATTATTTATATCGCTACCAGGGATTATTACCAAGACTATACCAAATGTTATATTATTATACTTTACTTCGTTTCACTAGTAGTAGTAGGGTAGAGATATGATTTTTAGTATGGCCTAGAGTAATACATGCCTATTATATATATAATATTAATGAATATATTATTATAGTATAAAGATATATATATATTATATATTAAGTATTTATATAGATATACATATCTGTAGTATTATATATAGGTAGTAAATATAAACTATAGTAATATACATATATTATTAGATATATAAATATATACATATATTAATGAATTATAATTATAATTTAGATATATATAGAGATAAAAACTGAAAGGGGTATTATATTCGATTAATAAAATATAATAAATAGGGTATATGTTATTATATGGATAAAAAAGCCATTATATAATAATTATTTAATAAACTATTATATATTTATAATTCTAACTATGATTAAAGATATTCATATAATAACTAATTATAAGATCTCCTCACTTTATTTAACGTAGGAATGAGGTCTAAGGAAAATAATATAAAACGGATATGTTATATGAGGTATATATACTAAAAGATAAAGATAGTAGGGTACCTCACGTAATAATGGATCTAGTGTCAGATTTAAGTACCTTATTATTGTTAATAATCAGAGGTTTGTGGGTTCACCAACTAGATAAGCAGATAACTCCATTTTCTCTGCCAGCAATGGTGAAGCACTCATCAAACACAAGTCCAAGAAGCTTACTCGACATTGGTATCTCTGGATGATACTGCAACAACCATGCTACTTAAGTAATATTTTTGATGACTATAAATACAAATAAAAAATAAGTAAGTCTGCACACATTTTTTGGGTACTTGTACTTGTACTTACTGCACCAGCGTTTTCTCTAAACCACCCTGTAGAACACCTGAATATCGTGTACTTGTCACATCGGCCAAGCAACTCTTTGCTACTTCCGCAGAAAACGGCCCACGGGTATTAGTGCTTTATAATTGATATAAGGTTACTTTGCATATATAAAAGTACTTTTAGGCATTTTTTAAATAACTTGTCTAAATTTTTTATGTGTTAAAAAAACTATAATACTTATTATAATCACATTTTTCCTAATCCCGTAAACGGAAATTATTTGTAAATTAAATGAATCTAAATTAAATGAGATAAAGTACATTATAATAAAAATAGAAATAGAAACAAATAATTATATAATATAGTAATACATAATTAACCTATATCAACCATAGGATATAAATATAACTATAAAACACAACCCAAAAATATAAAGCATTATAAAGAATAATAAATAATGTACAAAACGAAAAAAGTTTATCAGGCTCGTATATACTACAAACCTTATAAAAAGGTATACTAATTATTAAATACGTAAACTAATTATGTATGTATATATGTACTAGGTTTGACCGGTGCGGTGCATTATAAGATACTAATAACACTCAGTAAATAATATATACTCTGATACTCTTAAAATCAATCAAAATACATACAAAATCAATAAAAATTACAATAAAAGATCAAAGTGTGTTATAATAAGTATTTATATAAATAAATATACTAAGAAGAACTAAAAAAAAACAAAAAACAACATCCCAACCGATGTTACACGTGAATGACGTATAGATAACGAAAAACACGTCAACCGGTGCACGCATAGATGTAACCAGAAACAGGAAAATAAGCCAAGAATAATGCAACGAGATCATATAGAACACAAAGGTCTGAAAAATAAGATAAACAGCCCAGAACCTCATAACACTCCCCTCCTTAACCCAAGAAGAAATAAAAATAAAACCAATTGAAATTAGTGGGAACTCGCAAACGCACTATGTGAAAAAATCACACCCGCCTAGAGGTGTGATTCAACGAAAAATAGCGACGACTCCCGCCGAACAAGGCCAAAACTCACTAGTCCCCTAATAAGGAAATAAAAGTCGCGCCAAAAAATTGCCTGAAGAGGGGGATCCATCGAAATACCACATGTGCGCCCCAGGTGAAAAAAATAAAAGGCCGAACACAAGGACCGATGACACAACAACCTAAATCCCAGTAACCAAAAGCACCTGCAGCCAACTAGTAACTCTCCTGTCATCTATGCAAACCCCTTTATAAATACTTCGCCCCTGCCAAAACACCAAACCTCCAACATTTCATCTCCAATAAACCTAGAACAACCCCTATAACATAAAATGACATTCTGCATGACTCAAATCCACATTGGTATTTGCCACATCGGTCTTACCAGCCAGGTCGATGTCCCACAAACTCAACAGCATCACTCCCCAACAACACATGATACATTCCAATTAACCATAAATAAAACAAAACACGAAACCCTAAACAGTCATATGATCACCACTATTCCGACATTCTTAAGAACAACCCCTTTCCCATCAATAACATGACCACAAACCCCCAACACTAACACCATCTTTATCCACGATTCCTAATTCTAGAACAGTTACATTTAATACCACTTCTTTATGCTTCAACCAATACCCAAATAGCAACACTACGGTAATAATTGTCAGAATAAAATTGACAGACAGCCCCTTCACTTATCCCTCATTTTAAATGACGAAAGCCAGATATATCACTTTAATACGTCACCGGCTCACAAGCTCATACACCGACGCAACGCACAGAAAACAATCATTAAACAAGGCAAATGTGTCGCGAACTAAGAAAAAAAAACAATCCACACCAAAATTTGTAAGTGTGCGAAATAACATTGAATACCATAACGTACCTTCCCAGAAAACCATAAAAGTTAATATAATGTAAGTAAAATACAATATATAAACAATATTAACACATATAAGAAAAAGAAGTACCAAATAACAAAAACTTTACCATCACCGCAATAGAAACAATCATTGACGCATCTCAAAAATACTTAAGTTCTTTATTTACAAATCCTACCAATGAGTAAATATTAAGATTGCTTACACCAATGCCTCACTTCTACATGCAAGAATTCACAAATCATTACCTACATACATCTCTAGGGCATCATCTAGAAGATTTCCCCTTTTCGTAAAAAAATCCAACAAATAAATAATATAAATTCCTAAGATATTTAAACTCAGATCACTTGGTAATCTCAGAAACTAGACACTCAACACAAAATCTAGCATAACTTCAACACCTAACCAGGAGGAAACTGATCCATCCCTGACACCCATAACCCCGAAAATGAAGACCAAAATAATACCTATACTCCATGTAAATCTACATGACATCTTACTTATCCAAAACCCATCCTTGTTTACACACCTCCAAATCGTTATATCATGACCAATCCTCTCAAACATCCTTCAGATTCGCCACACGAAACAACCAATCTTAATGAATATATATATATATATTATATATAATAAAACAAACACACACACACAAATCCATATGATAGTACAAATACAACATATAAGTTTTTTAAACACCGCATGATACAAAAGTAAGATAAATAAAAAAAAATAAAATAAAACTATAACCTAAAAAACCCGCCTAATAAGTCCCTAAATTAATTTCATAAATCATTTTACCAATCACCACACAAATAAATAATTAAAACACCAAAACACAAACATACCAAAGCACCAAAAGGTTTATTCCTTATAATTAATCCAAAATATAAAGATAAAATAATAAAATAATGCATAACGCTATTACAGATGAACCAATACTCACGAAACCCAAAACACTACATAATATATTATAAGAGGCGAACAGATGGTGATTCATTCGACGATATCGTGGAACAAAAAACCAAAATAAAAGTATTAATAAGAAAATTTAGCTAAAAATAATAACAAAACAGTATCAATGGGGGTAATAACAAAATATTAAGTTCCGACGGGATTGTAGTAGGAGGTCAATAATATAGATACCTAAATATACAAAAGAGAAAGTAAGGGGATAAAAATGTGACTAAAGTATAAAAATAAAAATTATATAGAAACGAGGTATGGTTAATTAGTTGTATTTTGAAGTGTTGAATTATACTAAGGAAACCCAACTGACAAATAATATGTTGAACGAAAAAAAAAATCGAAACGGGACAAAGCCAAACACCTCCCATGAAAAAGTAAGGAAAGAATTATCTGGTTCTGTCGAAAAAGAGTTATGATAAATAAAATGAAAAAATTAGAAATAATAGATTTAATTTAATTAATAATATAAAAAATCATGAATAAAATGAGAATTGATAATAAAGATAGCCCAAGAACTAATAAATATATTGAAGTGACTAAATAAAATAATAAAAAAAAAGGAGATATCAAAAGAATAATAAAAAGAAAATTAAATAATCACAGAACAGAAGAAGAAACAAGAGAAATAAGAAAAAATAAAATATAATATAATGACGTATATATTAAATTAAATAAAGGATGAAGTAAAAAAAAGAATAATTTAATAAACAAAAATTATTATAATAAGAATAGAAGACAAGTGTGAAAAAAGAATCAAAAAGATCCAGCCACAAAATGCAAATTACAATTGAAACAAATGCACATCATGGAAAACGGATATCCAAGATTGAAAAGCCGCAGAGGTGAAAGAAAGATAAGAATAAATAATAATGAAAATAATGATCAATATATAAAAATAGAAAATAATGAATTTTATAAATAATTACCAGATAAACAACAGAGAAAAAAATAAAAAAATCGTAATAAAATAAAAATAAGTATAAATAAATAGCGGAATATCAAAGAAATAATATATAATGGACAATGGGAAGGTAGGTTTAAGATGAAATAAACTGTGTGTTAAGTAAAAAGGTATAGTTAAAAAAAGAACCTGATAGATCAAAAGTATGTATTAGAAACAAAAGAATAGTGATATAAGACAAGTAGTGAAAAATTGCTAAAGAAATTAAAATGGCAATAAGAATGTAAGAAAAATTCAGATGTATTTATATTTAATTTATTAATTGCAAACGGGAAAAGTGAAAGGAGAATAAATAAAAATAACTAATGGAATATAAAGATAAGATAAGCTGTTCTCCACCTTGGCAACTAATAAAGCCAATCTGGTATATGACTTTGAAGGCTTATGAAAAGAAATTAGAACCCCAAAAAGGCTAGGAAAGAGCCGTGTTCCGAAGGTCCGATCACCCCCACTGAACACGCCCGCAGCTGACAAGGGCCATATACGCAGTGTACGAAGTCGCATCGGGCTGGCATGTGAGAAGTGGATTGGTGAGCCTCACAGCTTGTGGCATGCCGGATTCCCTTACCTTTTATTATATGAGAGACATGATTTGGCTTCTTCCTGTTTTCAAGCTCCTTTCCTCTCTACCAGACCAATTTGCTCAACCTACTGATGTCCTAATAATATCACAAACCTCTCCACCAAAGAAAAACCCTCATTCACTCCAAAAAATGTGCGCGATCGAACTCTAGAAAGGCATGACGCTCTCGAGAGGTCACTCAAGTAGTGAGAGAAATATTCCATCGCAAAAAGCAACGGATGATCCAAAACGGCCTAGGTGACCACCAACGATCACCGCTGATTGAATAAACAAGTACACAGCGGTTTTGAATGAGTAAGCCGATACGTAGGATAAGCAGTAAGGTTGACTCGGATTAGTGAGTGGGACAGACCTCTCAGGTTGTAGTGGTGTAGCACGTATGCGCGCTCGCTCAACAAGCCAGCGATCTTTGTGGGAGAAAAAGTGTGACCCGCCAATAACCACTCAGCCTTGAATTTTAAATATAGGCATTAACCTCGATTATGACCCAATGGCCACGAAAAGGAGCTGAATTAAATGAGTACGCAGTAGAACCTCTCATAAAACGCCAATGTCCAACTCAGCTAGGAAAGATAGGAGTAAGTTAAGAATGGCAACTTATAAAAAGCGATGATTAGTTGGCAAGATTATTAAATCAAATTCCGAAATTGTTGGTCGGATGTAGTAAAGACGGCGCGACTAACACAACCAGTGACACTTACCGAATGATGTGCCAAAAACATAGATTCAGGCCCATCAGACAATTGTCCATCTTATATGAGGGTAAAAAGAAAAACCTGTATTTAAGATTACCAATAGTGTAGAATTAATGAATATTAGTATTATTGGGTAGAGACGTTACTCTGAGTAACAATAATTTGAGTATTATAATGATTACCTTTCTGATTGACTATAGCGCTCTCACACCTTACACCATGTGTTCCGAGGACTGGACAAGTAAGGTATTAGGCGCGATTAAATTAAGAATCCCTCAACAATATTAATCAATTTTAAACATTTATAAAATGGCAGTAAGTTAACAGGCAGAAGAGTGTGATTAAAGAAAAATAGATAACAACCAGTATGAGGTATAGGACCTTAGTCTGTTAATGAACGTTTATACTTACTCAGGAGAGTTGTCTTAAACATAGGACTGGGCTGAATGATATTGTAAAGAAAGAGGAAAGATAGGTAATGAAGGGAGAATAAGGGAAAATTTGGTACCTTCCCCGCCCAATAATATATAAAATATTTGAATACTTCTATTAAATAGTGTAAGATAAACTGGAAATTATTCTAGATAATTTATAGGATCAATGTGGAAATAAAGATAGATAATTAGTAATAATACATAATAATAATATAATAATTAGTATGGTTGACAGAATAATCAATAATTTACTGCGATAATGAATAATAAGTATACAATGAGATAAAATTATTTAAATACGGATGATAAAATAATTTTAATTAAAAGTAGAATTAATAATAATAATAAAAGTAATAGCTGTACAGTAAATCGAAATAATAAATAATCGAATTAGTGTTCTTTCGATTCGTATATAATCAAGATAAAGAGAAAGTTAAAATGAATAAAGTATTTCTTCAAAATGCAACTTATAAAAGGCAATAGGAATGACTGGGATAAGTTAATCCATCCGAATAGAATGTAAGAAATGACAAGGATATTGTGTTTTATACAGAATTTGTTTAAATATCCAATATGGTTAAAGGCGGATAGTTATTGTAATCACACTGTAATAACTAATAACTACCATTATTAAAAATAAAAATAATACGATAATTCATATACTGTTAGTATAATAATATAAGATATGTAAATAATTTGCAGTTAGAATACATAATAATAACAGAAGATCATATACAACGATAAAATATTTTTGCTATGTTTACATTAAAAGGCAGTATAAAGATAAATAAAATAAATAAAATTATTCAAAAGTTAAAAATATTTTAAAAACCCTTCTATATTTAAAGGAAAAAAGTTAGATATGAAAACATGAAACATAAGGAGGATTTTAGTAGAGAGTAGGATTGGTAGGCCACCAATAGAGTGCCAGAGATGGACAGAAGGTGGAGTGAGGAACCCCACTATTGTCTAGGGAAACAAGAGAATAAGTGATCATAATAAATAATATTTGACTAATAATAATAATTATTAGCTGTAATATTCTACTTAAATGTAATAAGAATTAATTAATAATAAATAATAGAGAATTCATACCCGGAATTTGAAGTCTCACTAGTAGATACTAGTTCATAATTATATTATTCTTGACTGCGACTCGATACAGTTACATCAGCAAATGTGTGGTATGTAAAAGATTACAGTACAATAATAATTCCGAAATTACTTCATGCAAAGTTTTAAAAAAACTTTTGCCTTAAAAATATTAATCTTGAAATTAGTAAAAAACGGATTGACTAGATTAGCTTATCATGATATTTCGTAAGCTTAAGCGTTCAAGTATAATGTGCTGTGTCTGACTCTACATTTAATTTGTATGCATTGGTATTATTTTAAGCAATTTACGTGACACGCAAGACCGAGACCTTGCCTCATTATAAATATAAGAATATAATAATTAAAATAATTATGAACAATTTAAATTCAATATTGAGTAATTCAAACAAAATTATGAACAGTTCAATACTCAGATTTGAACATTTAAGTAAATGTAATAGAAAGACAGCCAGTATAGCTAGAATCGAGATATGTAGAATGAAAGTTGAAATTGTGTGCTCAGATCGGTAGTGAATAGTGATTAATGAATATTATATTGTATTTATTGATATATATAAAAAAATCAATGATATGTTAGTGAAATAAAGGTTATATAATAGGTGAAACCGGATAGAGCTGAATAGAAAAGATTATATAATTAAGGTAGCTAGTAAATTCAGTTTGTATAACAGGTATTTTTATAAAATAGATAATAACGCCATATATATACGTGTAATTTGATAATAATATAATTTAAGTAATAAAGAATATTTAGTTTTGTAGAAAAATAGTCAGAAATAGTCGTGGTTAGAACATGTATAGATAAATAATATATATATTGATATTATATATGAAAATAAATAGGTATATTAGTGAATAACTAATAGTATTTCTCATAATAATGAATATTATGGATATATACTACTTATATATTTAAATGTAATAAAGGTAAAGGTAAATTAAAATACTTTGTTATAATAATATTAAAATATCTTTGTATCTTAGAGCTTTGGAGCTAAGTAATCTTTTAAGATTATTTTTATTCTATGAAAAGAAACTTTGTATGAAAGTAATATAAGTATAATATATATATATATAGATCATATATAAATGCATTAGTTCTAATAAGGAAAAAGTATAGTACTTTATAACTATGTAGTCATTGCCTAATAAAGCAGGTTGTAGATACTGTACTTATTAACAAAAATGTACTTTTGATGTTACTTGACATATAATTAAATTCTAATTATGAAGTGACATGTACTAATCGCTCAGCAAGGATATTATTGAGCACTCTCTAAGAAATCTGTAAAGAACAGAGTCGTAAGTACTTGTAATATATTTTACTTATATTGTATACTATGAAAAAAACGTAGTTTAAAGATACAAACTACAATGTACTATCGCAAACCCAACACTATACAAGAAGATATCAATACTAATTAATAATAAAGTTCTATACAAATTATATGTGGGGTTTGTATTTAGAAAAACTCTGTACCGCCGTATATACAGTTTACAGGTACTTACTTTATTAATTATCCACAGTCTCCTAATAACTCCAAAGATAGTCTATAGTATATATATACTAACATTATACACTAACACCGGATATTTAGGAAGAACCACTATAAAATAGTGTAGGGATCAATATAAGCATAATATATAATATATAATACTTTTAATATATTATTATCATATTATATAATAATTAATAATTATATATATATAGTTAATATAAGATATATATATATTAATATTACTTTATATATTATATATAGTATATATATATACTATATATAGTAATATATATATATATAATTATATTAATTTTATATATATAATTATAAAGTAAAATTAATGATATTATATTATATAATATAATTAATAATTTAATAATATTAGAATTAATAATTAATAATAATATAATATTATGTAATAATATATCTATAAGATACTAGAAATATAATTCATCATAGTGATTTAAAGCGTATCCTAATAAATTTATAATATATAAAGATTAGTATTATATTTTGTTCTCCGCTATATATATAAATATATATATATATATAATATTATATATATTATCTAATCACTTATCAGAAGTAAATTCATTTACTGATATCTGCATTATTCCTATTTGTAATTAGAAATCTTATGATAACAAGTTTATTTCAGTTGATAGGGAGTAACATTCAATATACTTCACGCAAAGTTATCGTTCTTTAATTAATTTTTTACTTTAGCATTGATATGACGCTAATCTACGTATTATATATCATACTACTTTCCTAGTAATACTGATGCAGATTATAAATAAGTTTATCCATCAAATCTAATAATTAATCTTCTTTCTTTCTGAACAGTATCATCTTCTTTGCTGTTCACAAGGTTGAGATCTTCCTTTCATTAAGAACCTTTGGAAAAGAATATAACATTGCTTCATCATAATCCTCCTTCTGATCAATATCTCACCAGAGGACGTTTTTTGTATCTTCAGCTTACAATGTATATAAATTTCGCCATGTGTTGACGATGGCAATGTCTATAAATTTGGGTGAATATAGGGAACCACCAACTTATTTCCCCCTTATACGTGTTCTGTAAAGCGATACTTGCTTTTTAAGATTCTTATAATTTGGATACTTTTAGTTTATTATATTCACGGAATAATTACTTTCGAGAATATAGGCTGATAAACTCATGATAAACCTTTTTGTTATTATTTAAGTGATTATAATTATAACGTTTATATATGTTTAAATCAATGTATATTGTAATTATGTAGGTTCTGCTGTAGACATGATTATTATTATATATATATATAATATATATAATATATATATTATCCAAAATATTTTTTTACATACACGGCCTTAAAAACTAATTTGTATAGTACCTGAGTGCTATTAACAGGAGCTCGAGATCCTTCTAGGTGACTACTCAACATCTTTTCAACTTTGTATTGTCGTTCTGGCGCATTCTTAGTTATAAGCTGAGTATATATATTGTTCATCATTGTTCACTAAATTTAGTCTTCAGTTTTCTTCTCTGTTATTCTTTCTCCATTTTCTAGTCCGGGTCTGAGCGCAGCGGGGAGTGTCGTTATCAGTTGCATATTTTATTTCTCCGTGGACTCACTCGACTCTTTCCGGCTTATGGGTTCCGTGTGTGGAGTGGGGGGCGTGAGAGAGAGATTGCAATTTAGTAGCAGCGTACTCTGTTATCCAGTACGACAACCAGTTCGTTTCAAATAAAAATTTGATATTCCTTCAAGTGAAATTATTACTCTTGACATTTCAGGACGTTCTTGGATTTTTCTGTACGAGAATTATTTTGAAGTTAAACTTTTATAATAGGGAATTAATATGTTGTATCTTTAATACAACTACTAGAACCTCCTCCCCTATGTAGGATCATTATTAATTAGAATCATCTGTCTTATGGTTATTTCGTTTCATTATTTCGCCTAAGGCGGTCAGCGATTGAATAAAAACTATAATTATAACCGCGCTCTAATCCTTATCCTGACATAATACACATAGACAAAGGACACCACACTAAAAATATAGAAACACCGAAAATTTTATAGGTGTTGTTAACCATATTCACCATAGCGTTAATCTAAATCTGACCATACTCGAAATCAATATACACTACCAGGGAAATAGAGCTCGAATTCCTTCAATTATTATCATCATTAATCATTCAATATTTCGAGAAATAGTCGCAAGCAGAGATCAAAGATTACTCACCAAATATTATATGATTAGTGTGTTCTAGATCAGACATAGTACATAGGTAACATAGAAAGTCGTTATAAGTAACGTTCACTAACTTATAGATAACTGCTCTCTAAATTTATTTATTGTTCAACTTTGCGACATGCTCAATATCTCAATGATTTATGATTCGAAGATTATTTTTTTTATTTCTGATATGAATTCTATTTTTTGAATATAGTGAGTATTAAGGATTGCTTTATACCGTACAATTAGGTAATACCAAACGGTCAACATCTAGGGAGATGTTCCCGGTAATCACATATATATATTGTGCTCTGGTAAAGTGCTCCTTTTCGGAACCAAACACGCACACCTCACATGTATCGTTATTTTACTTACACTCTATATAAACATGATATAAGAGTTTGTTTCTCTTCTGCAACAAGACATATAATATTTTCAACTCAGTTACAGGTCAAAGGATGAAACAGTCGAGATTCTATACTTATATTTGGTTCTCTTGTACTATACACACTATTTCTATTGTATCTATAATATCAATTTCTCATCAATCACTATCCTTTTCGACATAAAATCCCTACGTGTAAGTGTCTTTCTTTTATCAATTGTCTGTTTTCTTTGTTAATAGTCCCAGCGTTTCGAAATTTCTCTTAGATGACACCAGTCAACTCTAGGGTGACATTTAATAAATGTGACTCATATCCTACTATACTTTAGAATGCTTGCGTGAATACGTGACTTTTAGCGTTATATTAGAAAATATGCAAGGTTATATATGAAGCTCGCATGGCTGCGTATTTACATATTCTGACCTTTCTCCTTCTTTCAAATACATTAAAATTTCTAAAGTTCCAGCGACCATCATTTCCATATATTAAGTGCAGAAGTCACATGTCAATATAACTTCACTCATGTTTTTTCTTTGCCATTCCTCCGAAGATCTAGCTTATACAATTATGTGGAGTCTTAAGATGGATTTAATATACATTATAATTATCTAATAAAAAATAAGACAATCTTATGGCCACTTCGACATTTTTGAATCTCTATCTCTCTCTTCTCTTCCCATTAGTCACAAAATTCTCATATCACTAACATAATTACTTTATATTATAGCTCGGGTTAATTTTTCAGAATCCATGAAGCTGAACGTCGATGTGATCTATTTTCACATGATGCTCGTTGATATATCGCCGTCGATGTCTATGAGATGTTGGAGCACAAAATCGATCACAACTTTTCATAATGCCTACTACGTTCAAAAGATGTATTTTAGATACCTTTTGACCCACCACACATTCTCCAGTTATCTACACGATCTCAATAATCTTAAGTTAGATATGTGTTATTTAATATCAACTTATACACGCTCGCCAACTGTAAAAGATTTCGTTAAATTTAAAGATGGGGAACGTGTGTCGCTCATGACTGGTATATTCGTAATCGAACATACCGCGGGTTAACGAGAACTCAGCGAGCCTGTTATAGAGTAATGTGACATCCTATATATACTTTCTTAGTGCAATGTACAGTCAAGGTACATTATCGAATCTATGAAGCGCGTCGTTTCCATTTTTAGACTACCATATTATATACAATATATAATAATATATTATGATTATGTAAAGATAGATAGATATTATATAATGATATATAAATAATAATAAAGATAAATATTAAAGTAGGGTATATAAGCGTGAACAGTGAGTGTAATAGTAAAGGGGGCCTATAACCAGGTTATATATATAGAAGATCACCATGGACTACAGATATCTCATATATAAATATATATATATATTATATATATATTATTAAAAATAATCAGTGCGGAGGAGAAATATTTGATTAATACATATATTTATATATAGTATAATATTATATAGGTGATATTATTATATATATATATATTATATATTAAGGGTATTTTTCCCCCTAATGTCGAATTTCGGGTCTATATCTGTCTGCACAAGTAATGGTCTACATTCTTCTTTTCTTTCTCCTATTTCCTTCCTTCTTCTCCATTCGCTCCCTTTCTCCTCTCTTTCTCTCTCTCTCTCTCTCTCTCTCGGTCTCTATATATATTTATATATATATATTATATACTATTATATATATATATATATATTATATATATATATATAATATATTATTGATTGATATATATCATATATATATATATATATAGGTAGTATATTAGGTGATATATATACATACATATATCATGAAAACTGTAAATAAAAAATGCCAGCAATCAATGCGAAAAAAACAGTAGGCTAGAGAGAAATGGTTTAATATTCGTTAAGTTCTGAATTTGGTCCGCCAAAACAACACACATTTTTCAATTCAGTGAAATAACAAAAATTCTGAAAAATCTTTTGAAGGAAATTAGTTTCATACGCATATACTATATATATAGTAATATAATTAGGATAATATACAAAAAATATAAATATAATATATATGATATATGCAATATAAGATAAGATATATTATATATTATATATATATATTATAGTATAATAGTTTTACTAGTATATAATATAGTATATATTATAATATATAAGAGATATATATATTAATATTATATATATAGTATAGGTATAGTATAATATTTATTATATATAATAAGATTAATATATATGATATATATATGAATAAGTAGTATAATAAGAATATATATAGAGTATATATGATATTATAGTATATATTATTATATATATATAGAATATATATAGATATATATTATATTATATATATATATATATATAAAATATATATATATATATACTATCCTATATTATATATTATATAGTAATATATATATATATGGAGAGAGATGGAATATGAATAGTATAGTAACGTATAGTATAGTATAGTATAATATAGTTGATGAAGTGATATATATCATTTGAAAATATAATGAAGTTTTTAAGGAAAATATTGTATTCTTCATATATAGATAGTATATAAGCAAATAGGTTATATAATAAGTGATATATAGTGATATATGAGGATATTACTAATATATATATAATATATATATATATATATAATATATAAAGGGTATATCATATAACCTACTCCTTTTCCCAAGATTGAGCGGGTAGAGGTGGACGCGTAGCATACATACGGAAACAAGAGAACCAGTAGTGAGAAGCACCTAAACAACGCCGAATCATGTAGACATAATAGAGAATGATATTATATATATATATATATATAGTATATATATATATATAGTATAACTATATATATATATGATATATAGTACATATATATATATATATATTATATAGATAATATATATATATAATATAATATTGTATAAGTAGATAATATATAAATAAAATAGTATAGACAGATGATGAGATAACTATATAGAGAGTAAGATGATAGATAAATAGAAGAGAGAGGATAAGAGAGAGAGAGAGAGAGAAGAGAGAAATAGAGAGAGAGAGGATAAATAGAGAAGAGAGAAATTAAGAGAGAAGAGAGAGATATGAAAGTTAGACATAGAAGAGAGAATAGAGAGAGAGAGAGAGAGAGAGAGATTAGAGGATAGTAGGAGGAGAGAAAAAATAAAAAAAAAATATCTTATCTACATAGTCAAAAACAAAACAAATATCGAAATCTTATAAAATCCATCCAAAAGCATGTATGAGAGAATATATCCTC
>JABUQX010108684.1:30000-39961 GCA_015478945.1 Trachelipus rathkii | reverse complement strand
TATTACATCTATGCATTGAATTATCATCAGAATATCCATCAATATCATACCGAAGCACAAGCGCTTCATATATATATATATATATATATATATATATATATATATATATATATATATATATATATATATATATATATATATATATATATATACACAATAAATATATATATGTATATATATATATATATACGTTGTGTGCCCTGGTAACGGAAGAGGAGGGATTTTTCTTTTCCTTCTTCCGGCCAAAGGAGCTCTGGTTGGGGCAGGACAGTTTATGGAGTTGATGGAGAGATGGGTAGGTTTGAGAAGTGAAGAAAATAGCATATGTGTCCTGATTGGAGATTTTAATGCAAGGGTGGGGAGCAGAAGGAGCGAAGTGGAAGAGGGGATAGGATGTTTTGGAGAGGAGGAAAGAAATATAGAGGGAGAAAGGCTGTTGGACTTCTGTGTGAGGAGGGGTTTTAAAATTATGAATACATACTTTGACCACAGAGCATCACATAGATACACCAGGTACAGATGGAACAGCAACACAGGAGAGTTTGATCAGAAATCGGTAATAGATTATGTAATAGCTTCAGATAGGAGAATGATACTGAATGTTAAGGTCATGCCGGGTGAAACTATGGATTCAGACCACAGACTGTTGGTGGCTGACTTTAGAATTAGAGCAGAAAAGAATAATACTTTAGACAAGAGAAAGATAGTAAAGGTGGAGTCCCTGAAAGAACAGAGTAAAAAAGATGCATATAGAAATAGGGTAGGAGAGAAAATAGACCAGCTAGATAGAGAAGAGATTTTTACAGAACTACAAGAGAAGATAATGGAGGCACGGGGAGGAGTTGGGATACAGATATGTGGGAGGTACAAAGAAGAGACACACGAGATGGTGGAACGAGGTGGTGGAGGAGGCGGTGAAGATAAAAACCACAAAAATGAGAAGATGGTTAAAAAGGAGAACGGTTCAATCAAGGCAAGAATATGTAGAGGCCAGAAATAGAGCAGAAATAGTGAAAAGAAATGCAAAGAAAGAGGCAGCCAGGAAGATGGCAGAGGAGCTAGCAGAAGATGCAGCAGGTAATAAGAAGATATTTAAGATGGCAAGAACATATAGAACACAGAAGAAAAGACAAAGTAATATTAAGAATAAAGAGGGAGAAACCCTGGTGGAAGCAGAGGAAAAAAATAACAGATGGACGGAATATTTTGGTGAGCTGCTGAATGAAGGAGAGGAGGAGATTGGAGGACGAGGATTGTTGGAGAGAGATGAGGAAGAGGATGTGGAGGATGAAATTACCAGAGAAGAACTAGAAGAAGCCATAAAGAAAATGAAAAATGATAAAGCTCCCGGAGAAGATGGAATGGCAGTTGAGTTGATTAAGGAGGGCGGAGAGGTGTTGAGAGAGAAAGTTTTGAAGCTCTAAAAGAGTGTTGGAGAAGAACTGGGGAAAAACGATTATTATTCCAATGTATAAACAGAAAGGAGACTCTGGAGAGTGCAAAAATTACAGAGGGATCTCTTTGATAGATCATATGGCAAAAATATATGAAAGAGTGTTGGAGAGAAGATTGAGAGAGATCATAGAACCACAACTAGGAGAGGAACAGCATGGATACAGGAAGGGTAGGAGTACGACAGACCTTATGTTCACCTTGAGACAGATTGGAGAGAAGATTTACGAGTACAACAGGAGGATCTATGTAGTGTTTATGGATTTAAGGAAAGCTTTTGACACGGTACCTAGGAGTGGATTATGGAGGGTATTAGAAGAGAATTATGGAGTGGGGAGGGGATTGTGTGATGCACTGAAGAGTATCTACAAAGTGGCAAAGTGCAATGTGAGAACAGGATATAAAAATGAAAAATGGTTTGAGGTGGCGAAGGGGGTGAAACAGGGAAGCGTATTGTCACCCTTATTGTTCATAGCTTATATCGATAAAGTCATTGAGGAGGTTAAAGAGGAGGTGGGGGAAATGGAGGGAGACATCATGGCATATGCGGATGGAATGGAAAAAATTACGAAATGTTTCGCGGAAAAACTTGAAGCAAAAGGACTACAAATGAACATTGAGAAAACAGAAGTGATGATGGTGAGCAGAGAGGGGGAGGATGGTTGGGAGATCATGGTAAATGGAGAGAGCTTGAAGAAAGTTAAAGAATTTAAATACCTGGGTGGAATATATACAGAGGACGGAGGGTGTGATGCAGAGATCACGCATAGGATAACGAAGTTAGGAAGAGCGGCAAGGGCTGTGTATCCTTTGATGAAGGACCAATATATGGGTGTAGAGGTTAAAAGAAGTATTTACGAAGGAGTGTTAGCACCTATATTGCTATACGGTGCAGAGACATGGTGTACTACCAAAAGGCATGAAAGTAGGATACAGGCAACGGAGATGAAGATCTTGAGAGCAATAATTGGAAAGACTAAGAAAGATAGAATAAGGAATGAAAGAGTCAGAAGGGAAGTCGGAGTGACACCTCTGGTGAGGAGGATAGATGTGGCAAGAATCAGATGGTGGGGACATTTGGAAAGGATGCAGGAAGACAGGCTGGCGAAGAAACGATGGGAGTGGACGCCGGATGGAAGAAGACTCAGAGGAAGACCAAGGAAGAGATGGAAGGAGTCGTTGCAAGATTCGTTGATGAGATGCGGGCTGCCTGCGGTGGAGGAAATACAAGAGAGAAGACTGTGGGAAGACAGAGCCGAGTGGAGACGCATGCTGAGTCCACTGACAGGTCGTGGTTTTCTACAAGACCAGGATAGGAACAGTAAAATATATATATATATATATATATATATATATATATATATATATATATATATATATATATATATATATATATATATATATATATATATATATATATATATATATATATATATATATATACCTCTATATATATATATATATATATATATATATATATATATATATATATATATATATATATATATATATATATATATATATATATATATATATATATATATATATATACTATATATATATATATATATATATATATATATATATATATATATATATATATATATATATATATATATATATATATATATATATATATATATATATATATATATATATATATATATATATATATATATATTTATTTTTATAATATATAATAAATATATATATATATATATATATATATATATATATATATATATATAATAGATTTTTTGACCCTTGGATAAAATCAAAGCTAGGTTTAAAACTTGGATTTATTACATATAGAGTACACTTCAATTAAAATTACAGATTAAAACGACATTCAACTATTATTCTTCACTTTGAGTATAAATGGTGCTTGTTACTGACAAAAATTTTCGCCTTTATATGGCCTTTTTCAATTGTCACAATAGTTTAACACCAAGTGAGTGAAGAAATAATACTGAAAAGATTTTTGGAACTATTTTTTAAATTAAATAAAACAAAGATGGCAAGGGGCAAGATTCTTGTTTCTTTGTTGCCACCCATTTAATTTTTTTGAGAAAAATATAAATAATTTTTATAAAAATATTACTACTTTTTAAAATACAAGTTAATTGTTCAATAGGCAAAATATACATAGTGGACAGACACATGCGGAAAATGGACTAACTGGTCATGTAACAAAGAATACAAAAACAATATAAAATTCATTAAAAATTATTGGAACTGCGAATGACGTAATTTGAAAAATCGATAATCAAGAGGAAGACAGACTTACGAACATATTTTTTAATGCATATGCACGTACGCACAATAAATGGAGGGCAGACATTAATATTTTTTATATAAGGATAAACAATTGAAAGGGGGCAGGGTTAGGTAGTAGGTTGAGGATGCTTGTTCTTGAAGAGTTCATCTATTCTTTTTATGGTTGGTGAATGATATTTCAGGAACTGCTGTTGTATACTGTCGATTGAATGTTCTCCTTTTAGGGTATTGAAGTTTTGATGATTATTTATACAATACATTTCAATTAGTCTTCTTTTATGCTGATTAGGGACATGTACAAGAGGTTGCATGGTGTTTATATTTATATGGTGATTGAGTTGGGATCTGTGTATAGCTAGAGATGACTTCTGATTGTCCTTTTGTAAATCGTATTTGTGCTGGTTCTTTCTTCTGCTGATATCATTGGTCTCGCCTATATATGTTTTGTGACAGTGATTGCATGATATGGTATAAATACATTGTATGGGTTCTGGTGGGGGCCTTGGTGGGTGGAAAAGTTTTTTGAGGGGGAGGGCATTAGTGGAGGTCATCGCATTAACCTTCACTAATGCCCTCCCCCTCAAAAACTTTATGGTAAAAACTGTTAAAATTGTAATTAAAAGTATAATAAAATTGGGTCCACATATAGATTGACAAATAACTTAGATAAACCATTAAATGAATGAGTCACAGAAGATTTTACTCTTCATCAGCGGGATTCGAACACTGGAACTCCGCGTTGCTGAGTTAACAGTAAGCGGGCACTTTATAAACTAAGCCATCCACGTCCCCAAAAAAGAACGCTTATGTGTTCTACCATTTATATTATATATATATATATATATATATATATATATATATATATATATATATATATATATATATATATATATATATATATATATCCTATATATATACTATATATATATATATATATATAATTTACTTTACTTTACTTTACTTTACTTTACTTTACTTTACTTTACTTTACTTTACTTTACTTTACTTTACTTTACTTTAATTTAATTTACTTTATAGCCTCTCGCTCACCTCCTACGAGAATACCAGAAACGGGCTACCTTTAGATATTGTGCCACCACAGCAGGGTGGGCCCAGAGGTCCGGTATAATGATCATATTGAAGTTTCTTCTGATGTCCGTTAAGTCAAGGCATTATAGGAAGATATGTTCTGTGTCGTCATCAGTTTCGGAAAGGTATCATTGACAGTGGAGGAGAGGGTGAATTATTAATTTTGCATTTAAATTTTTGATAAGAGGGATGGCACCCAGAGAGAAGAGGGGACAAGATCTCTCTGGTTTAATGGTCAAAGGTTTGATCTGTAGGGTATATTTTAAGTGGACGTGTTTGAAGCGTGGAGTCTTTTCTGGATATGCGGAGATCGTTCTTAAAGTTAACTGAATGTGGATATGTTTAATAATGGGAGTATCTAGAGTTGGGGGAGGAGTGTTTTATATATGCTAGAATAATATAATGCTGGTGAGATTGGTTGATTGGAGATTGAGATTGATTGGGAGTAAATAGAGTTGGGGGGGGGAAGTGTTTCCTATATGTTAGAACACTATAATGCTGGTGTGATTTCTGATCAATTGATTTACTGTAAAATTGACAGCCAATCATGTCAAGATGGACTTTTGAAGGAAAAACTTTTGTTTCATTTAGTAGATGGTGGACGAGTGTGGAGGGAATGCAGTCTGTTATTATCCTGAAAGTATTATTTTGTAAGGTTTCTAATTTCAGAATTTTGAATTGTGATATTAAGGGAACCCAGGCAGGTGATGCATAATATATATATATATATACTATATATATATATATATATATATATATATATATATCTATATATATATATATATATATATATATATATATATATATATATATATATATATATATATATATATATATATATATATATATATATATATATATATATATATATATATGCTATATATATATATATATATATTACCTTCATCATCATCTCCAATCATTGAGTAGCGAGAAAAGCCGAAAAGGTCTCTATCAGTTCCCATGCCAAATCCATCCTTCGTCCATTGTAAATGACCAACTTTTCCCATAACTCTGCGGAAAATACAACCCAAATTTTATTAAACAGGAAGTAACAAAATATATACTTGTTTATATTCCTTGTAATTATAATTTTCCCTATATATATATATATATATATATATATATATATATATATATATATATATATATATATATATATATATATATATATATATATATATATATATATATATATATATACTATAGATATATATATATATATATATATATATATATATATATATATATATATATAACTATATATATATATATATATATATATATATATATATATATATGCTATATATATATATATATATATATATATATATATATATATATATATATATACAGTATATATATATATATATATATATATATATATATATATATATATATATATATATATATATATATATATATATATATATATATATATATATATATATATATATATATATATATTATAATGGAAATATGAAATATATGAGTGGGAAGAGTGTTCCAGTCAAAATACCTACGTTATGTTTATATAAAAATAATGAGTTTAAGAGTAATAAATAGAGACTATGGTAAAATAGACCATAAGGAGTGGAGATTTTCTCATTAACGTTTATTCAGCGAGCATTAATAATGGCAAACTATATGGAAATAAACTAACAGATTAAAGTATTTATCTTCAGTATAATCGTTGCAAATAGGGCTGAGAAATGCATCCTAATGGACTGTTTCAGACCTTTATATATATATATATATATATATATATATATATATATATATATATATATATATATATATATATATATATATATATATATATATATATATATATATATATATATAAAAATATAATATATATATATATAAATAGATTTATATACACTTGATATATATATATATATATATATATATATATATATAGACCTTTATATACTATATATATATATATTATATATATTGAACTTGGAAAAAACATTTGATAGAATAAATGAAGAAAAGTTATGGAACGTGCTGGGAAAACCGGAGTATGGGATCACTCAAAAGCTGATAAGAGCAATAAAAAGCACATACCAGATTTCTAGAAACAAGATAATGGGGTATGAGAGATGGTTCAGGGTAGCTACGGGAGTGGGACAAGGAAGCGTTCTCTCGCCATTACTGTTCATAATATATATGGACTATGGTTTGAAAAGAATTTATAGACAGGAAAATGCGGAGCACATCCTGGTCTATGCCGACGACGCAGCCCTAATAGCGGAGGAGGGAGCTGATCTACAGGAGATGATGGACAGATGGAATGACCAAATGAGAAGATTAGATATGAAAATAAGCACCAAAAAGACAGAAATTATGAAAGATAGCATTATTCAATCGAGATGATTCCAACACTTTTTCTTTCAATTTTACATAATCTTTTTATTTATTTAGTAATATTTTCTTTCGTTTGACCAATTTTCACCAAAATAAGAATTTTATCGTAACATTATGAAATTTTTAAAAGATCGATCGTATCTATAATGTCAACTCGTTGCTAAGCGAGCAGCACGGTGTAGAGATCTCATCTTATATATTTATATATATATATATATATATATATATATATATATATATATATATATATATATATATATATATATATATATATATATATATATATATATATATATATATATATATATATATATATATATATATATTTTTATATATATATGTATATTAATTATATATATATATACTTATATATATATAAATATATATATATTTATATATATATATATATATATATATATATATATATATATATATATATATATATATATATATATATATATATATATATATATATATATATATATAATTGTCTTTATATTACTTTTAATAAATAATAACATATTGTAGATAAATATGCATGTATCGTAGACAAAAATAATGCACTATACTTGGGTCCAATTTTCCTACAGTGACTTGGGTCATATTTTTTCCAACAAACCACGCCCTCCTTTATCATAGTGTGTAAATGCTATATAGTATGTGAGAAAAGAGAAATATTTGGAGGTGTTGTTACAGACACACACACACACACACACACACACACACACACACACACACACATATATATATATATATATATATATATATATATATAAAATAATATATATATATATATATATATATATATATATATATATATATATATATATATATATATATATAATATACATATATGTATATATATATATATATATATATATATATATATATATATATATATAATATAATAATATATATAATATATATATATATAATAATAATAAAAATAAAAATATATATAAATATATATATATATATATATATATATATATATATATATATATATATATATTATATATAATATATATATATATATTTTTTTCTTTATATATAATACATATATATATATATATATATATATATATATATATATATAAAGATAGATAGATAGATAATTAGGTTACTACTTGATCTTAGAGTTGTATATTTAAGGCGTTTTCGATTTTGCACTTTTGCTAACGAAATTTAGGAAAATGCTAAAAAGTCGTTCGTTTATGTCAATTTTAGCACAAATTTAGTAAAATGCTAACGAAACGTTAGTAATTTCCTAAATTCTGTTAGGTTGCTCTTTCCCGTGCTTACCGAATTTTAGGAAAATGCTAACGAAAAATGTAAACAAATAAGATTGCGGCGTAGTAGTTCGTTGATTTGATCAATGTTTCATTCACGAAATTAGCTTTAAATCTAATTTCTTCCAAATCGATAAACTCCATCACAAATAGTTGATCAATTATTTGTAATAAAAACCATTTGTTATTTTTTTTTATTTTTTATTCCAAAA
The DNA here is from genome assembly GCA_015478945.1 of Trachelipus rathkii. Lineage (NCBI taxonomy): Eukaryota > Metazoa > Arthropoda > Malacostraca > Isopoda > Trachelipodidae > Trachelipus > Trachelipus rathkii. The sequence continues at coordinate 31,269 of JABUQX010108684.1, read as the reverse complement.
CCACGTGCTCCAATAGAACAGCTGATCAAAATTTTTGTAAACAATCGGTCGATTATGCCCGAAATTCGTGCTAAAACTGGATTAGCATTTCTTATCCAGCGTTAGCACAAATGCAAAAACGAAAACGGCTTAAATAGTTACTGAACCCTTGGTGTTATATAACAGTCAATTAATTGATAGCAGCTGGGAAGATAATATTTAAAACTATAATTAATGATATTTAAATACAAAACCATGTATATACACATGCGCGAGCATGTAAATCAGCTCATGGTGTTAAGTTTAACGCATGTATAGTTGAGTTACTTTAGATTAAAAGTCTGCTAATCACGTATGGTCTTAATGTATATGGATTACCTTATGCGGTATCTTGTTTCGAGAAATTCGAGTATCGTTTAATTAAACAACAGAAAAAAAAGATGTGGCATCTAGCAATTGTCTCTCTCTCTCTCTCTCTCTCTCTCTCTCTCTCTCTCTCTCTCTCTCTCTCTCTCTCTCTCTCTCTCTCTCTCTCTCTCTCTCTCTCTCTCTCTCTCTCTCTCTCTCCTCTCTCTCTCTCTCTCTCTCTCTCTCTCTCTCTCTCTCTCTCTCTCTCTCTCTCTCTCTCTCTCTCTCTCTCTCTCTCTCTCTCTCTCTCTCTCTCTCTCTCTCTCTCTCTCTCTCTCTCTCTCTCTCTCTCTCTCTCTCTCTCTCTCTCTCTCTCTCTCTCTCTAGCAATGTAATTTGAACTGCATAATTTCAAACTCTAAAGGGTCATAATATTTTTATAAATACATATGTGTCTCTTTCTTTTTACGTTATATCGGCTTGCAACATTCTATGGTCTGGGTTTAAAAACAATGCGTGATGAGGCTCATGAGGGAGCTCTCCTAGAAATTACTATATATATATATATATATATATATATATATATATATATATATATATATATATATATATATATATATATATATATATATATATATATATATATATATATATTATATATATATATATATATATATATATATATATATATATATATATATATATATATATATATATATATATATATATATATATATAATCTTAATAATATATATATATATATATGTGTGTGTGTGTGTGTGTGTGTCCGTCTGTGTGCGTGCATGCGTTTGTGGGTGTACGATTGTTTACTTGGTTATCTAAATAATAAACCACACTAACGTCACACCTTTTATGTAAAAGTTCATGTCATTTGGCGTAGAGTCACGACACCAACTACAGTTATCTGCTGTTAATATCATA
>JABUQX010108684.1:12500-15000 GCA_015478945.1 Trachelipus rathkii | reverse complement strand
GAGTAGAATTTTCCCAAGAAAAATTATCATGAGTTCTAGCCTTTCTCTATAGTACTCGCGAGGATGATTTCCTCCTTTAAGATTTGTAAGAGAAAAACTAAGAAGGATATAAATGTTCTTTGGCTAATGAATCTATAACACCATATGTAATTTTATTTTGTTTTTTTTAGACAAACTTTTTAGAAATTTTTTGAAAATCGAAACATTGGGCCCAAAGGACGTACCAACGGTGGATTCGAAAACCACCTTCAAGATAATCTCATATATATATATATACTATATGGTTTATATAATATATCTTTTTTTATACCGTATATATATATATATATATATATATATATATATATATATATATATTTTATATATATATATTTTTTATGTTTTATTTACATATTTTTTTAACTATCTCTATCAATCAATATAATATATATATATATATATATATATATTATTATAATATATATATATATATATATATATATATATATATATATGATGTCTACATGGTATGTATAATATATATCTTTTATTAACCTTTGTTCTAACAACACACACGGACCTTGAAAATGACTTGTGTTTGCTTGTGTCGTATCACAACTGAATACTTTCACTATTTTTGACATTTACACTTTTAGAGTAAATCATATACAGCATGAGTTTGGTCTTCTCTACTACCTAAGGGAATAGAAGATAAACCTGAAAGTTCCTCTATTACACCAACATCTATGATCACTTCGAGCCTCACTGTGTTTGTTCTTTTTGTGTTAGCGTTGAAAGCATTTTCCTATCAAAATGAACAGTATACTATCTACGTCTTGATCTTTGAATCTGTTAAAAAAATTTGCACTAAGCTCTTGTCTCAAAGGTTTACGATACCGCGTTATAAAACTGTGGTTTATAATATCATTTATCTTATTGTCAAGGGCTTCTGCACTGGCTATAAATATCTTAACGTCATTACGGTCACTCATTTTACAAGCATCTAGTGTTGTAACTAGTCTTCAGGTGATCACCTCTTTTCTTCCTCTTTTAATTATTATAGAACATTAGCCATTGTTGAATTAACTCTGATGGGTTTTTAGGGTTGTTTGTGCAAGACTCAGGAACAAACATCGGATCAATTTTCTGGGAGCGAAGATGAATCACCATGTGCTGCTTGCTCTGAGATAAAAGAATCTATAGGACAAAAACTCACATATTCAGTGATTGCTTTAATACATTCAATAAAATACACGGTGCTAGTTAAGATATTTAAACACTTTACTTTCCACCGAAAAAAAACTAACTCCACCAGAATTGATATATTATTGTATACTAATTAAACACTAAAGAGTATACACCTATGTAGTCACGTTTATATTATATGCTTCTTATTAGGGTTGGAAAAAACCATGGTTTTTAAAAAAAAAACAGTTTTTTTTGAAAAAAACATAAACCAATGTTTTTTTGGTTTTTATGATATTTTGATGGTTTTAATGTAGTTTTTAATGGTTTTAATAGATTTTAAAGGCCAAAATCACTACTGAAAACTGTTATACACATGTGCTAGCCTCGGGCGGGGTGACCGGGCCCTCCTCTTTAGGAAGGGTGATTCGGTCCACTCTAAATAAAATAAAAAATAATAAAAAAAAATTTTTTTCGCTCATTTAATAGCCACGCGGTAGTACTACAAGTTTTATTTAGATCATCTTTAATTCTAGAAAGTTTTATATTTTTTAAAAATGTTTAAAATTACTTTCTCAAATATATATATATAGAATTCACTTTTTGAAAAATGAGGAGTTTTTTAACTTCGTTATAAAAAATGAAATTGGATGGGTTTTATTATTTTTCAGTGGATACACTCGATTATGTTAGCTTTAAACTGACCAAAGTAAATTTTTGATCCAAAAACAGTATTAGTGGCAAAATCACGAGGCCTAACTTTGGTCCGATTTCACCCTGCCATAAAATTGATGGAGGGTGACTCGGCCACCATGTTTTTTCGTATTTAGTAATTATATTGACATTTTTATGCGTATAATTAATTTAAATATAATAAAAGTTACTTAAGTGAAATTTTAAAAAAAAATGAAAATTTTAATAAAAAAAAACGAATCAAAAAACTAATTATTGAGCGGAGAGGGGTGAATCGGACCACCTTTATTTTATTTCTTATTTTATTGTATCATTTGACATTTATATTTATACAAATTTTAATATGATAAATAATATATTATATAAAGTTAAAAAATTAAAATATTAAAATTGAAATATAGCATCAAAGAGGAATTTAAACAGATGTTCCGATTCACCCCTCAATGGTGGTCCGCTTCACCCCTCCAAGGTCGAGGTGAGAGCGTTATTCATACTTTATAAATATTATATTTAGAATTACATTATTATGTGTGTGCTTTAGGACCGATATAGGGGCTGATTTTTCAAAAAAAAAAAAAAATTTCCAAAAGTGCATTGGGGAGAGTCGGGCCAGAGACCAAAGTTATGCCTAGGTGTCCGATCA
>JABUQX010108684.1:0-10000 GCA_015478945.1 Trachelipus rathkii | reverse complement strand
ATATACAATATACTCGTCTGTATATATTCATATATATATAATATATATATATATATATATAATATATACATAATATAATATATATATACTCATAATTATATATATATATATTCATAATAATATATTTATATATATATATATATATATATATATATTATATATATATAGTATAATAACTATATATATATTACGAGTGTAAAATAATATATATTTACATTCATATTTAATAATCATTCTATTATTTTTATCAAAAAGGATATTTGCTTTAAACTTTTTACAGGTTGAATTTACAAATTTAATTTTTTCCTGTTTATTTATAAAAAGTTAACAATCAAAAATCCTCAAATGGAAAATCATTTTTAAAATTTACAACATGATAAATTATCTATAAAAATATAACAATAAATCATCACATGAAGGCTACAGAATTAATATAAAAAAATACATATTGACCCTCGTCATATCTTGTACACCCATCGTAACACGATCCTTACGCGAATAGCGAACCTAATACACCACATCTCGCCCATCCACGGCGAAACTCAAGGCCTCCTATTCCCCTTCCAGCCACTGCTAACAGTGTCGATCGATCGCACAATGCAGTGAGGAGTTCTCCATTCCTAGTTACCTCTGAACAGAGACCGTTACTTCCAATCTACATCCATCCCGACAGAATCGCGACTTTCAATGTATACATCTAGCTATACTGCCTGCAGGCACTGGATCACAAGAATATCCCTCTCACTTAATTTCATCTTCAGAAGATTCAGGCACCAGACTTCGATCGACAAAAACATGTCCTAAAGGAAACTTATAAGCTAGAATCTTCAAGTCCATCGCACATAAACACATATACCTGACTCTCCGAGCACTTACGAGATCAACTACTCAGCGACTACGAAGCAGACCCTCTTATTAATCGCCGCGTCGACTACTCACGTCTCTACATCGACGAGGAGAATAATAGCACTTTAATACTATATACGAACCGCGATCATCACAGACCCTACACCAGCACTACTAGGAATATATATACTCTGGCCTCCAACACAGCTGCCCTACTACCGAACTTTACGTAGCTATATATGCTCGGAGCCATCAGGTACATAATTCGTACGAATTCTCAATGATCTACAGAGCCACAGTTTCACTCAAGCACATACACCTTATCGTACTTACGACTACAAAGCATGCACTAGACCTCGAAGACACCGCTCATTCCATCCTAACGTATGAAGCAGGTGAGACGCTCGGCAACCACGCTCGGTACGCGAGAGCGTGTCTAATACGAGCCTATATATATATAATATATATATATATATATATAATGTGTGTGTGTGTGTGTGCGTTTGTGTGTGTTTCTGACCCCTTATATATATATATATAATATATATATATATATTATAATATATAATATATATATATATATATATACTATATATATTATATATATACTATATATATATAATATATATATAATATATATAATATATATAATATATATATATATATAGTCAATGCTATGGTATAGTACTATATAATATACTAATTATATTATATAATATATATATATATATATAATACTATAAGTATAAATATATATATATATATATATATATTATTATACTATATATCGTTTACGAATTTTTTTTCGATAGAAACTAACTCAAATTATAGGCACAATTGTAAAACCTAAAAATTCACCTTTATATTATCTACTTCAATTTTTAAGATAATTACAACTTTTTAATAAAAATAACGGGCCGTCAGAGAGATTAAAAAAAGAATATAAATATAATAAATAAGTAAAATACATAAGAGTAAAAGGCTATTGTGATATAAAGATTGAGCTCAATTAAATCGTGCTTGTTGATTTCATTAACACAGATGATTCCTGGGGTTCAAGTACAAGAAGATAAATTTTAAAGAAGAAAAGAAAGAAATTATATTCGATGTTGAATAAAATTTTAGCTACCCTTTTAAGAGGAACTAGACGGTTTCGAATCAAAAGTAAACGTTTTGATTTTTCTTTTATGCCTATATCTTCTCACCATACTCGCCTGCTAAGGGGTCAACCCATTGTTCATTCGTCTATGGAGTACCCCTTACACAGGATGCGAATCCTCACTACACTATCCGCTTTTCCATTTCCATCCAAAGTGCTTCTATCTCCTCCTCTCGATTGCTGCCTTAAATTATCTTCCATGTCTGATATCTACAGGTCTTTTTACAAACCTCTTTCTCCCATGTCGGTCTCCGATTCGCATGCAGTAACTATTGAGACCGTTCCATTATTTATTCTCTTATTATGTCGCAAAACCATCATGGTTGGCCTTCTCTATAAATGGCAAATCATGTCGCTGTTCCAAAACTTCTTTCTAATATCATAGTTTCTTTATCTATCCATCTTTTAAATTCATACACATTCTCAGCACTCATCTAGAGGAAATCGTATTCTTGTCTCAGTCCTGATGGCTGGAAATATAAATCAGGCAGACTGACACGGAAAAAAATCAATGACTAAAATCAACCGATCTTTTTCACTGATTTTTTTGCCTCCAAAAAATCATGATTTTTGATGTTTTTGTTTTTGATTTTTGCTTTTTTATATATTTTTTTTTTATATTTTTTTTGTTTTTTGGTGAATTAAGTGATTTAACTTCAATAGAAATAAAAAAGATTAAAAATAATAATATTAATATCAAGGCTACTCTGTTCAAAAAATTCCTAAAACTATGTCAACAATCCGTCTCAAGGATGTCATGCTTCACCAAACAAGCTAACCGCTTTCTCTCTCTCCGTATTTCTTGCGTAACTATCTTCCCCGTATGTGCGCACTACAGCGATGACCCTATTAATCTCGGCACTCCTCTCATACTGCACACAAGGCAAGCAAAAACATCACAACCGTCACTTAATCGACCACCAGGTGCACTACACCGGCCGTTCCCAACGCCATACACCTCATTACTGCGGTGCTTCGCCGCGCAGCGGCACTGCACTCCGGCACCATGCAAGCGGATTATCTCATGCCTGAACAAACACCACCGGAGTCCCGTTAACCACTTTTTAGTTAACCGTTGCTTTTCATTGATCATAGACATAGATATAGGCTAAAGACAGCGCGTATCGGAGTGAAAAATTTCGTTCTCCTTTCACTCTCGCTAATTTTCACTCAGCTAGAAATCGCTGAAGGGATACTTCTTCAAACGAGCAAAGCGGGCTTTCATCAAAGGAAAGTGAGCTAACCTCCTTGCTTCTCCTACTGACAAATCTTTCTGGCCTTTGCCAAAAACATCTCTAACACTTCTGTAAATCTGCCTTTCTCCTCTTATTCGATCTGATGGCCTCTATTGCTAACTCTCCAACTGAAAAGTTCAATCTCTTCGGCCTCCTATTTCCTCTAACTCAACCAACTGAACGATTCTTGGCATTCCTCTCCTATTCCTTCTCCTTCTCCGGTGTCCTATGTCTTTTCCTGTGATTACCTTGATCGGGTGCATGGGCTCCTGAGATCTACAATGAACATTAGGAAGGTCGGTGGCCCCGGGATGCATTCCTCCCCGAGTCTTCAGGGAATGTGGCTGCCTGCATGACCCCGCCCCTCGTTAAACTATATTCTCTATTGTCTCATACTAGCACTTTCCTACAGTGTTGGAAGACGCACATGTCCAACCTATTCAAAAAAAAGGAAGCCGCTCTGATCCTTCTAACTATCGCCCTAAGCTCTTCACTTGAGTTCTATCTAAGATCTTTGAAACTTCTCAACTCTAATTTCTTAGACCATTGGAATCTCATTCTCTTTATTCCGAATGGCCAGTACGGCTTTCGGCTCCGTTCAAGTCTACTGGGAATACTTTCCTATTTATACCGATTTATGGTTTCCGCTCTTAGTAACTACGGTCAGACTTGCGTGGTGGTGGTGCTGTGACATATCCCAAAGCCATTATGACCGGGTATGGCACGCGTAGTTGCTCTCTAAACTCCCCTCCTTTGGGTTTCCTCCTTCTCTTTGCTTACCTATGTCTAGCTTTCTTTCAAGTCGCTCAATTTCGGCGGTGGTTGATGGAGCGATTTCTTCTTCTTTTTCTGTCAATAGCGTGTTCCTCAGGGTTCGGTCTTATCTCCTACTTTATTCTTACTTTTCATTAATGATCTTCTCACCTGCACCTCTAACTCTATTTACTCAAATGCCGATGACTCGACCGTACACTCTTCAACTCATTTCAATTTTGCTCCTTCTTTTACTTCTAGAATTGCCTCTCGTCTTAACCTTTCCGATTCTATTCTCGCTGCATCTGGATAGGATTCGATGGGGTCGTCCAACCTTGTGAAATTCAATTCTTTAAAAACTCAACTTCTACAAATCTCCCTTTCTAAAACACCTTCTAACTTTCCTATGTTTTTCGACGGTTCTCTCGTCTTTCCTGTTGACAATATAAACATTCTTGGCCTTAACATAAACAAAAAAATGTCTTGGAAACCTCACATCACAACGGTTGCTAGGGCGGCCTCAAAGAAACTGGGAGTTCTGTTTAGACTGTGAGACTTTTTTTCCTCTTCTCAGTTACTCAGTTTTCTCTATCCGCATCCGCATGAATTTTTTTGCGGATAGCGGATAGTATTCATTTATGAATTTTGAGACTAAATGTTCCTCAATTTTCTGTAACGCAAAAGGGTCAGACTCGACTCGTTGAAATAGTAGTTTATACATGCTTGAGAGGATGGGAGAAATAAAGAAGCAGTCTTCCCTTATGCTTCGAACAAACACAAAGGTGAAAGGCCTGACAGGTGATGATAATTACGATTTTATGTAATTAAATAACCCTTCTTAAACCGTATGAAAAGGTAACTAAGATTATTAGGCTGAGAAAATTCTTGCTTGTCAGACGGGAATCCTCTAGTTGCAATGATGAAAGATGTGCTTAAATTACTGCCTATTAAAAGTAAAGACTTCAAAGGTGACAGGAAAACACTTATGTTTGGAGATAGCAATAGATTCCAAAATCTGCACAAAAAACGGATTACGCAATCTGCAATAGCAACTTTTTCTGGTCTTAGATACAAAAAACAAATTTCTAGGAACGACGTGTTTCACAGAAGGGTTAAAATTTATTTTAGTATATGCCTATTGTGATGAATCCTGTAAAAGCAGAAAATTTTCACCAATGCCAATGAAAAGGAAGATTGCAGAAACAGACATATCATTTACATCTGTTAGCAAAACCATTGTTGAATCCATTAGCGTTCTTTTGGCTTCTAGCAGCGATGAAGAGTCTTGTTCAGAGGTGTCAAAAGGACACTCTGTCATTGATCGAAGACTATCAAAAGCGTAAATTTTTGGAGCCGGATAAAATCCATTGGTTTGATGGCCTGATAATTGTAAAAGTTTTCCACATCTTGCAGAACTAGCCGGGGAATACTTAGCATGCCCTCCATCAAGTGTAGCTAGCTAGTGAGCGTCTTTCAGCGGTGCAGATCTCTCACTTACGAAGAAAAGAGAAGCAAGCTCTCCTCTGAAAGGGCTCTGAAGCTTTAGTTTTTGAATCAGAATTTGAGAATTTTATTAATTCAAGAATATTATTATATATAACCTTTTTTCCAAATGGGTGGAGGCTGGAAAAGAGGGATTGGTGGGTGCAAAGAGTTAGTTAATTTCTAAAAATGAAAGTGGAAGAAAAGTTAATATTATATATATATATATATATATATTATATTATATATATATATATATATAAATATATATATATATATATATATATAATGATATAATACGTATATATATATATTGTATATTGTGCTAATACTCTTAAAAATAACTACCACTATCCGCATCCCGCCAATCTGCGGATAGTAATTTTTAATATCCGCATCCGCATCCACATCCGCATCCGCATCCGCGAATAGTGAAAAAAATCACCATCCGCTACACCTTAATATATATATATATATATATATATATATATATATATATATATACTAATAATATATATATATATTATATATATATATAATATATATATATATATATATATATATATATATATATAATAAATTATATATATATATATTATATAGAATATATATATATATATATATATTATTATATATATATATATATTATGTAATATATATTATATATATATATATATAGTTATATTATATATTATATATATATATATATATATATATATATATATATATATATATATAGTTTTACTTTCCAAGGGATGTTCCGATCCTTTAGTAGTTGGTACAATGAGGTCAGTGATTCATTAAATTTGTCACACATATGATTAAGTTGTAAGGGTTATCGTTCCTCGCCCCAAATCATATCCCAATATATTTAAAGTGTTCTTATCGCTTTAATGCTCATCCTCCCATCCTAATATTTATATCTTCCTGTTCCCTGTCTATTAGAAAAATTTCGTTTTTTTCTCTCTACTGATCTTCATTCTTTTTGTTGACAACAAATCATTCCACACCTAAATTAATCTCTGCAAGGGTCCTTCCGTTTCCGTGATCAACGCTAGGTCTTCCGCTTAACCCAAAGATATTACTATTCACCTCTTACTGCACCAGTTTTCCACAGTAGTCCATAATAGCTAAGAACAGGATTGGAGAGAGCACGCTACCCTGCTTTACTCCTGTCGTAATTATAAACCAATTGATATTTCCAACCTGTATTTTTTACTTTGCATGAGCTGTTAACATACCTGTTTTTTTTTATAGCTCTTAAAACTTACATGGCACTCCATATTCTCTATTGCCCAAGAAATTCCATAAGATTTTCCTTTGAACTCTGTCAAATGTCTTCTCTAAATCAACAAAGGCTACATAGGCTTTTTAAAAACACTACCGGCTCTTTTCATAAACCAATTTTAGTGAAAATTTCAGGTTAGTAGTCGATCTGTTTGCTCTGAATGAGTATTGCCATTCATCTAACTTACCCTAAACTATTTTTCTCAGTCTCCTCTAGAGGATTCTCTCGTATATCTTTGCGATGTGTGTGGCATCAGATCAATCCCTCTATAATTCTTACAATTAGTTTTATCTTCATTCTTAAATATGTAATATAGTGATTTCTTCCATTCTTCGGATGTTTTTTTTCCTCATTCCAGCGTTTATTCATTATTTCCTGCATTCATAGCTTTCCCTCTTCATTAGCAATCTTCGGTATTTCTGATGGTATAATATCCTCATCCGCATCTTTGCAATTTTAATTTATTCATTGCATATTCAATTTCTTCGATTGTGATCAACCATTCTTCTTCTTCCATCTACCCAACCATCTCCTCCTCAGGTACATCCTCTTCTATGTTATTTGTTCCATTCAGCAGTGTATCGAAGTATTTTTCCCACATTCAGCTAATATCAAGGGGGTTCGTAAGCAACTCTACTTCCCTGATTATTACCGCATATGTTGAAGGTGTATTGGCTTCCTATGATTTTTCGCGATACTGTATATCAGTTTTCAGACCCCAAAGAGGTCGGCCTCCATACCTCAACCAATTCTTCTACATGTGTTCTCTTTCTCCCTTCCATCAATTCTATCCGCCTCTCTCCTCGCTGCCACGCATTCCTCTCTATCCTCGTCAACTCTTCTTGTTTTTATCCAATTTCTAAAGCATCTCATTTTCTTTTTTCATCTTCTTGAACTTGTTTAGTTTACCATACTGTTTGGCTTTTATTTTTCTCGTGTGTAGTGTTTTACGTTTTTATATATCATCAACTAATTCTAATTCAAATAGTATGTAATATATTCCAGCGTCATCTACACCAGTTTCCTCCACCGCATTTCTTATCTTCTCCTTCAACATTCTCTGGAAGTTTTCTTTACATGTTTAAATGTCTAGTCGTAAATTTTCGACCAGGAACAGTTTTTTAATTTTACGATTGAAGAGCTGTGTCTTTCCATCCTCAAATTCTCCACCACTAGTCGGTGGTATGAAATCAGACAATAATTATATATATATATATATAATATATATAATATATATATAGTAGATATATATAATATATATAATATATATTATATATATATTATATATATATATATATATATATATATAAATATATATATATATTTATATATAGTATATTATTATATTAATTATATTATATTATATGAATAGACATATATATATATATTATATATATATTATATGTATATTATAGAAATCAGGCTAAGTAAATACCACATTAATATATGAATATATAAAATCAATATATTTCACTTTTTATTGAGAGTATGGGTGTTGAACCACACCCTCCCTGATGGTAAAGCAGGTGTGTTACCACCCTATCACGATGACCTAAAAGGAAACCCGCAATTTACTTCTGAAAGATTACGTCTTCCCAGAAGAATAAGGTACCGTCAATCTGACAGTCACCTTTGGCAGATCTCCCCGCTCACACTCGGGTCAGGGGTCACACAGGGTTAAGTGAAAGTATAATTCGGGATCTACATTGTATTATAGAAACCATGCTAAGTAAATACGCACGTTAATATATGTATATATAAAATCCCTGCATCTCACGTTTTATTGAGGGTATGGGTTTTGAACCACCACCCCTGATGGTAAAGCAGGTGTGTTACCACCCGACCACGATGAGCTAAAAGGAAACACGCCGTTTATTTCTGAAAAATTACTTCTCAGAAGAATAAGGTACCGGCGAGTTTCCTTTTAACTCATCGTGCTCGGGTGGTAACACACCTGCTTTACCATCAGGGAGGTGTGGTTCAAAACCCATACTCTTAAAAAAAGTGAAATATTATTAAATATATATCTATATATATATTAACGTGCGTATTTACTTAGCATGATTTCTATAATACAATGTAGATCCCGAATTATACTTTCACTTAACCCTGTGTGACCCCTGACCCAAGTGTGAGCGGGGAGATCTGCCAAAGGTGACTGTCAGATTGACGGTACCTTATTCTTCTGGGAAGAAGTAATCTTTCAGAAGTAAACGGTGGATTTCCTTTTAGCTCATCGTGGTCGGGTGGTAACACACCTGCTTTACCATCAGGGAGGGTGTGGTTTAAAACCCATACTCTCAATAAAAGTGAAATATAAGGATTTATATATATATATATATATATATATATATATATATATATATATATATATATATATATAATATATATATATATATATAATATATATATATATATATATATATATATATATATATATATTATATATATATAATATATATATATATATATATATATATATATATATATATATATATATATATATAAATATAATATAAAATATTATTTATATTTATATATATATTATTTTATATACATTATATATATATATATATATATATATATATATATATATATATATATTATATATATATATATATATATATATATATATATATATATATATATATATATATATATATATATTATATATATATAAATATATATATATTATATAGTATATATATATATATATATATTATATAAAGAACTAAAATTTGAACTCAGGAAGATTTTCGATTAATATTAAAATTTTTAAATCTAACATAATAAATGAAAATAACATTTAGTTGTGGGGTGCTGAGAAAGAACGAAAGATAGAGAAATTGCTTCTAAAATATATATATTTTTTCAATTAGTAGATAATGTTAAATATATTCTATGTAACTATTTGGTATTTGTGCAGCCAGGAAACCACTCTCGTCGATTTTTATGAAACAATTCCACAAAACACTTAAAAAATGTATTATTACGATATTGCTAACAAAATCATAATAATGTCGCCAAATGTATATGCACACATTTTATTCACGCGCAGAATAAACACCTTCTATACCATTTGCATTTACCATCTTCTGTTGAAATTGATCACAATATGGAGGGAGGGACTACACTTTTTCGATATTTCTTTTGACAATTTTAATAAAATATTAAATGTAAAATTAACGATCGTAAAAAAAATTTAATACACAAAATCTCTAGCAAGAATCTCTCTCC
>JABUQX010108683.1:0-56717 GCA_015478945.1 Trachelipus rathkii | reverse complement strand
CCGGCTTAATTCTTTTGAATTATTTAATTTCAAAGAAATTAAATTTGGTTTGTATAGTTAATATAGAAATTGCAAACTATAGTAAAAAAATGATGTTGCAACTAAATTAATCTGGCCAGAGGATTGGATATAGCCGGACACATCGGATAATACGAGAGCAGACCTCTTCGCTTGGCTTACTAAGGACAGAGAACTCCCTTGTTGTCAATAAATAATAATATCATGTAGGCGAAATAATGGCTAACAAACCCCGGCCGTTTTATGTTTTACTTGTAGAAACTCATGGGCCCCAGCATTTGGGAAGTCTTGTGCTCCTAGAATGCACGATTCTTGAAAGCTTCTGAAAGCACGAGTTCGAGACCAAATGGAAGATAGATAGCTTGCCACTGAAAGGTGAAACCCTACCTGAATGTATAATCTCAAGGACTAGTATCGGAAACCGTTGCGCTGAAAAATAGCTTTCTAGACTTCTCTAGGATCAAGTGTTTCAGGGCTTGAAGGAAGAAGATGCTGGTCCAACTGAGAGGCGCGAAATAGCTACCTGGGAGATTGGCTAAATAATATATATATATATACTGCTGTTGAATATCTATTATATATTAATATATTAATACATTTAAAGGTTTACAATAATATTCTATTAAGTATTATTACTATATAGTATATATATAGTGACTATATTTTATACTATATATAAAAAATATTGTTAACTATAGACTATATATACTGTTTATCTTTATACATATACATATACATAATGTTTATTATCATTAATATATTATATAGTGAGGTATATATATACTATATATATATATATCACTACTATCAGAGATATATATATAAATATATATATATATTATATATTAGCTTCTCCATACTCTATACCTACTATATATATATATATATATTATATATACGTATTTATATCATAGATAATGTTTTATATTAATATTTATATTATATAGGTATATATATAGTATATACTATGATTATATGTATTATATTATATTACTCATATTATAGTATATTATATATATTATATCTATGCTTACTTATCAATATTATACTTAGTATCTACTTATAATACAAATATAGGTATATATATATATCATTATATTATAAATTATAATATGTATATATATTTATATGATATATATATATATATATACTTATAGTATAATATAATATACTATATATATATATTATATATATATATAATTATGGTAAAAGTTAAAGCATGACAAGTCTTTAATATTTTGTTAACCTGACAGTCGTTAAGGGGTTGTAATAATGAATAAGGAGGATTATGTAAACAAAATCATATATTTCGTCTTGGATGTTTCCAAATTTCAACAATGCCATCTTAATCCAGCACATCTATCGATAAAATTAAAAGAAAAAGTGAACTGTTTTCTGCGTTTATTACTTAAAATGCAGAATTCGAATAAAGAAACGTATGCTAAAATATTTTCTAGTCTGGGTGTTGGGCACCCGACATTTTATATGGTCTCCCCCAAATACACAAACCTAACCTTCCATACGCCATATTTTAGCCGTTTATAATACTCATAATTATAGAGTAACAAAATTTTTAGCTCAGATATGAACCCCATTTGCAAGTAATGAATATACAATGTTAACTCCTATGATTTTTAAACCTACTAAATTCGTTGGATAATTTTCAGAGCTTCCACATGGGTGACTTTTACGTTGAATCTCTTAATACTAATATACCCACAGACGAAGCAATCCATATCTTGACATAAAAAACATTTACAAAAGAGAGCACATTCCATAATCTTTCAAAACAAAGAATATAAAGATTTGCTAAAATTAGCCTGCAATGATACCTAAATATTTTTTTGACAACAAATTATACTTCCAGTCTAACTTATTAGAAATGCTGATACTCCATATTTAGCTAATACATATTTAAATTATTTTAGTGCAATACATACATACATACATACATACAGTACATAGCATACCGAGGTACATACATACTAACACTATGGATCGGTCAACAAATACATACTTATACATACATAGGCATACATACATACATACATACATACATACATACATACATACATACATTTCTCCTTTTCGATAATAATAAAATTTCTCCACTCTTAAATTTTCTTAATAAACAACTAACATAAAATCACAATAAAGGAAGAGTTAATCAAACAACACTGCAATTTTTAAATTTCATTTGCCAAATGTTTGACCAATTTACAATCTTTTTTAAATCGCTTTTTAGTAATTGATAATCATTCTCACAATTAATACGATTTCCAAGTTTCGTATCATCCGCAATTTTGGAGATATTGTTTAACCAATATCATCTATATTATTTTTATGTATAATAAACGCTTTTAGTTCCAGAACAGATCCTGAAGTACACCACTTGCAGAATTCGTTCATTCTGGACTCTCTCCATTGATAACGATTCGTTGTCGTCGATCCAATAACTAATTTTTAATCAAATTTAAAAGTTGTTCGTGTCAACAACCATGAGCTTCCTAAGCTTTTCCAATAATCTTTCACGAGGGTTAGTATAAATGGCTTTTGAAATGAGATCAAAAAGTTATAGTTATCTATATCGTTAATTAATACATCAAACAATTCTGATAAATTTGTTAGGCATAATCTATTTCTTCTAAACCCGTGTTCAGAATTCCTGAGCAGCCCATGATCTTTAAGGTGTGCAATTAACCTATTCGAAAGTATTGCTTCAAAAAATTTGCCAACTATAGAAGGTACGTAAGCTAATTAATCCGTAGTTATTTAGGAGATTGCGATCTCCATTTTTGAAAGTTAGAGTTATATTAGTAAGTTTGAAATCATGTGGTACTGATCTTTCTTGTAAAGGCTTATTGAAAAACACTGTTAAAGATTTAACTAATTTATCTTACAAAATAATATTTGTACACGTGTTGTGATGCATCGTTAATAGAATAAGAAAATTAGCTCCAGGTGATGTTATTTGTTAATAGTTTATCAATCTGGATAGCAACTTCTTCAACACAAATTTCAATTGTATCTAGAATAGTCTATATGAAAACCCTTTATATCTTTTATATTAGGCACCCTATTAAGATTTTCTTTCGTAAATACTGTGGAGAAAAAGTTATTCATATTGTTTCCCGCATCAGCATTGTTTGATTTTAAATTTCCTTTAATATCCGTCCAGTAACGATATAATTGAATCCTCCTAATCGAAAAACTTAATTTATGTAACATATTTAAAACTATTCTCACGAATGTAATGTCCTTACTTATCCGTGCGTAAAAATTATGAGCTTAAGCTTCGTTTATAATATTTAATGTAGTTTTTAATGTTCAAATATTTGCAATGTTCGCTCCAAAATTCCGATAGATTCTGCGTGAAATAGTGTTATAGTATATATTATATATACATACATATATACTTACATAATATAATACTTTTTATATATATATATGAGTGGTGGAATAATATAAATATATACTAATAAATAAACTATATATTATACTATAGTATCATATAGTATATTAGCTATATATATATACTAGATATAAATTATATATATTTAGGTTTTATACAGTAGTAATATTCCATAATATATAATATACTCATAATATCACTAAAGAAATTGATAATATATTATAAATATCTATATTTATATGAGGTATATATATAATATATATTAGATATATAATCCTATACTTATACCTATTATTATATATCTATAAGGGCAGCAAATAATACCTGATATATATATATATATATATATATATATAATAGATATAGTATAGATATATATATATATATATATATAGTGTGGTCCAGTTATATATATATATGTGATATATATTCCATATATATAATATATATTATAATAATAATATTTGTATATATAGGTAATATTTATAGGGTGGTGTAACCGTTACTTATATGAGGGTATATTAAAATATATATACTTATACATATAGTATATAGTGATTATAATCATTGATAGCTATATATAGGTAGTATATATATGATATAATAGATATTATGGACTATATATATAAATCCTCGATATATTAGATAGGTAATGATATACCAAAGATATGGAGATATATAAAGAGTAAATATAATTATGATGTAAATCATAATGCCTCTTTCTTCCTTATTAATGTTTCAATCTTTAAAAAATAATTTATAACCATTAATTTTAAATTCAGAAATGAAATCATGAACTTTAAAGTTTAGCTCATTGTTCAGTGAATGAAATATAATTGATCGTGGGTTTTCTATGCAAGCAAGAGCTTCTAAATGTCGAGTTTTATCGTGTTCTTGCGTTAAAAGATGTCGCTTTCATTTCACAAATGTCGAAACCCCATTCTTTCTAAATAAACTATTTCGATCAATCAATCAAACTCTTCCAAAAATTGCAAAGGAGACATTTTCGTCCTTGGAAATTGCTTCCAGTCAGAAGAAGCAAGAAGAAGAAGAGAGAGAGAGAAAGAAGAAGAAGAAGAAGAAGAAGATCAGCATAAGTAGAGGATGAATTAGAAGAAGCAAGGATTAAGGAAGAGGTAAGAAGTAGACTAAGAAAGAAGAAGAAGAAGAAGTAAGAACTACCAGAACACCCGAACTAGCAAAGATTTTTGCAGCCACTACAAGGCTAGTCTGTTAAGTTTTTGTGTGATTAATTTGTGACGCTGTCTGAGCTTGTTTAAAATCAACATCTGTTATGTGTTTTTGATAACCTGCGTAATATTATTGTGTACCTATTTTAATGTAAAATTTGCTCACTTAGAGCAGATCTGCTTCTTAGCAACAAACGTCATAGTCTGGTCCAAGTATTTTTGCTTAAACTTTATTGGTGTTGGATTGTCACTATCAATGTGAGATATGATTTCGCTCCACTCAGAACAGTTTTGTTTCAGCAGCAAACATATACGTGCTGATAATGTATGTTTTGGTTGTGAGAGGTAATTTGTTGAATATGTCCACTTTCAATGACTTTTGGGTTGGGTCCTTGGTGCCAAAGTCAGTTTCTTTTTCATAGCATTACAAACAAATAGGGGAAGTGGGTGAGAAATTTTGTTTTTGGATTATTTTTCTATTACGCTATGTATCGACCTGTAGATAGATTTTAGTCTTAGAATAGATATTTTCTATGCAGTGAACATCAAATCTGTATTAATGTCGTTTATTTCAAATTACAGCATTATTCAACTGACTTTGATTGGTTGCATGCCAACTGCCAAAACAGACATGTTTCTAAGCAGCAAAACATTTTATCCCCCCCCCCCCAACCCCCCCCCCCCCCCCCCCTTTAGTGCTACAAGTGTAAGAAAATAATAGTTTTGGATCTATTTTCCTACTCGATGTGGTATCGATATAGATCAGCAACGTTAAACATTATATGTTTTAATTGCGGTGAACATCAAAACTGGTATACAGTTCGGCACCAAATTCTTTTTCATAAAACGACTTATGAATTAGCGTATATTCCTTACGAGTAAAGTTAAAACTCAACAAACTATTGGAGATATTGAGCTAAAAAATTGTAAAGACTATCATATATATTATAAAATAAAATCAGAGTGCAATTTAAGTATAAGGACAGAGAGGGTCCAATATAATAAAGTATCTATCCAACTTTCTTCCTTGAACGTATATTCGATGTTGGTGTCTCACTATTTCATAAGAGAGATTATGTCCATTCTCAATATACTTTCGTAATAAATGAAAGAATTCTTAGCAATATTGGTTGAAGTCGTTTATTGACATTATATTTTTATGCAGCTTACTCCGTGGTTACATCATTAAAAAATCATATCTAAAGGAATGCCTGTACTCGATATGTATAAAATTTATTTAGTATTTTGAAAACTTTCTACTAATTTTCCTTAACTTTTCTTATCTTTAAAGAATGTTATATCTAATTCACGTAGTCGGTCCTCGTATGGACTTTACCTCTTCAATTCTGCGTATGTAATTGTTGCCCTTCTTTCTCTGAATTCTTCACATTTTTTTTTTTGTCGTTTAATTTGAGGTACGGACTCCAAAACGGCACTTGTATGATCCAGATGAGTCTAACTATGTCTTGCATAGAGAGGAACTATTAACCTTTCTAGTTTTATTTTCGAATTTCTCATGCAATAAAGCCTAGAGCTTTATTCTTTGCTCATTAATCAGCTACGCAATCTGTTCGCAAATTATTTCAATATCCTTTTTTTAATAATACCACCTATATCCTTATAATAGCTTGACAACTTTGATAGACTGAGTCATTCTACTTTGTTAATCATTATTCAGTGTGGTCTACGTCCAAAACTGTATAAATAGACCTTACAGTTAAATCGTATTAACAATTTTCATTTGCCCACGTTTATTGATCTCATAATTACAATCCTTATTCAAATCTGCATTCTGATAGTGATTTCGATAATCTTTCTACACATTATGCGGACCTTTCCAGTCCATGTCATCTCATGCCAAATTTCGAGACTATTGTCTAAAAATATCCTCATCTGTCATATTATATATATATAACATATTATATACTATTATAGTTTATATATATATTTGTTATTAAGGTATATCAGTCTTATATAACTGTGATAAATATATTAGGCGAATTATGAGTTAATAGGTTATATGATAGGTATATTCATAACTAATATATATATTATATATATACGTATAAATATAATCTAGTATATACTATATATATATATTATAATAGTATATTATAGTGAATATTATAGTTCATGATAGTATATATACGGTATATAATATATATATATATACGTAGTTATATATATCATTATCTATTATATAGTAGAGCTATATTAATATATATATATATTTATATATTATAGTATTATTATATTATATATGTATGATATATATATTATTATTAATAGAAAGCGAGAATGACGAAGACAGACTCTTGGGCTACACCACTAATAACATCAAGCCCATTCTGATCACTGCACCATAGGACAACAACTCGTGTGGGTTGTCGGTTCAATAACCATTTTAATGCAATTTATTAAGCCATTCCCGAGAGTACCGTGAGGCTCTTTAGCTCTTCCAATATCTTTTGATGAGGAAACGATAAACGAATGCCTTTTGAAAATCTGAATAAATGACATGACATCAAAATATTTGTAATTATCTACATCATAATTAACCACATTAAAAGAAAATTCTAGTAAAGTTTGTTAAGCATGATTATTTTCTTAAAAAACCGGTGTTGGGAAATTCTTGGGCAACCATTGATCGTTCAAGATGTGCCAACTAATTCTTATTAGTAGCCTATTGCTTCACAAATTTTCACCAACTATTAGAAGTTAAAGCTAATTGGTCTGTAATTATTAGGGAGACGTTACGATCTCCTTTTTGAAAATAGATTGAGTTATATCAGCAATGTTTGAAATATAGCAGTGTATGTAACCCTTCTGTAAAGAGGCTTATTAACAGCAATCGTCAGAGTTTTTAATAATTATATCTTTGCATTAATTAAACTTTTCTTGATGAAAATTTAAACGTATAATTTGGATTATTTCTAATGAATTAAGAAAATTGAGTAGAAAAAGCTAACTTAATCCTCTTTCTAAAAATTTCAAATTGAATTCATAATACTATCTCATGAAATGTCCGTACGTCTTTCATTTAGAACGCAATTATCTATGTTTTACTTATCGTAAATACTGAGAGTAAAAAAATTATTAAAATGTTTGCCACATCGGCATTTGCTCGACTTTAAGTTCCGATTATTGTCCAAGTGGTGCGTTTCCCACTGAGTTCCATAAATGAACTTTTATTATTGGCGTAATTGTAAACAGCTTTTAGGATTTAATTTGAACCTCTCCCGCGGCAATTATTAATTTTCATAGTTTCTTTATAGCTCTAAAGGCCTTTTCAGTTTCGCATTGCCAAATTTCTGTAATATTATTATTAATTCTACTGAGGGAGAGACTTACAAATGTATACAAGGCCCTATGTTTATATTATTATAAAGAATCTGTATCTTAATTTTATTGTTCCACCATATTTAGAGTTTTGAAAACTGGGTAAAAGATCGTTTCGTTTCATTATGGAACCAGAATATTTGTTTTCTTTAAAGTATTTCATACTACGTATCCCACATAATATTTGCATTGACTGTTAATATTTCATCCCAGTCATATTTTGAACATTACTCTTTAAAGTCATTAATAATTGCGTTCTTAAAATCTGGAAATTTTTAAAATTATTGCTATGCATTTTGTTTTTCAACGCTAATGGTAAATTTAAATCATGTTATTGATCACGTTTACCAATGGGTTAAATAACCTCAAAACTTCTTACAAGTTCAAATAATGACTTACTATTGGTGGTCCTAAATATTGTTTCCTCTCGTTGGGCAATAATATTATTTGGAAAAGGAAATTAAATCCCAAAATTTTTAGTAATCTATTTCTTCGGGATCTGCATCGTTAAATTATATAGTTATTATTAGGCAGTAAAGATCTCCCAAAATTATTGTATACCTCTTCTGAAATCTGCTTAATTCGGTTATATAAGGCTACATCTAGTGCAGATTGTGAGGACGGTGGATGATAAACATTAATTTCAAACTTATATTCAATGTTTCAATTTTAATTCCAAATGATATTAATAATCATAAATATTAGATTATTAAATATGGAGTAGTTTATATATATCTTAATATAAATATATAACGCCTAGCCCTTCCCTATTATTGTTTCTTATATTTGAAAAATTAACTTTTAACCATTAATTAGAAATCTGCAAAAATAAAATCGCAAATCTTAAAGTTGCATCCATGTTTCGGTAATTGTAACTATATCGTAGTTTTCTGTGTAAACAATAGCTGCATTAGAGGAAGAAGAAGAAGAAGAAGAAGAAGAAGAAGAAGATAGAAGAAGGAAGAGTGAAGAAGAATTAAAGTCTGAGAAGAGGAGGTCCTTAAAATCGAAAAAGAAGTAAAACACGAACGAAATGAAAAGGAAGAAAAAATGAAGAAGAAAAAGTAGATAAAATTAATAAGCAATAAAAGATAGAAAATGAAGAAAAAAATAAAGAAGAAAAAATGAAGAAGAAAAGAAAAATAAGTAAAAAAAGAAGAAAGATGAAGGAAAAGAAGAAGTGAAAAGTAAGGGAAAGAAGAAAAAAAAGTAAGACAAAATAAATAACACATTATAGTTAAAATATATATATAAAAATACATAATAAATCATATTAAAATATAGTATATAAAAAAAATTAATATAAAAACATTTAAAAAACTAATACTGACAGTATAATAATTTTAAAAAAGAATAAATAAATAAAAAAAAAACAATCTTGGTAAATAATGAAAATAATAATAAAATTATAATAATAATGAATAATGATAGATAAATAAATAATAAATATTAAATTAAATAACAAGAAAGAATAAATAATAATTAAATAATAAAAAAATAATAATAATAATAATAATAATAATAATAATAATAATAATAATAATAATAATAATAATAATAATAATAATAATAATAATAATAATAATAATAAAAAGAAGTTAAGAAGAGAAGAAAAGAAGAAGATAAAAAGAAGTGAAGAAAACCTAACTTGTTAAAAAACTTTTTGACAACGAAGAAAGAAAGAAGAAAGTAAGAAGATAGAAGATATGAAGAAGAAAGAAGTAAGAAGAAGAAGAAAGAAAAGTAAGAAGAAAGAAAGTACAGAAGAAGAAGAAGAAGAAGAAGAAGAAGAAGAAGAGTCATTCAACATATATTAAAAAGGTTTGTGCTTATTGAAGCATTTTAATGTCTCATGAAGTTATATTAAAATATTTGGATATGTTAAAAACCATGTATTATCATTTATTCCTTCGCATTGAAAGGTATTAAAATCAAAATTTGCAAAGCTCTTTTTTTCCTGCAAGCATTAGCGTATTTACCCGTATGTTAGATTCACCTGAACAAAATTTAAAAATGGAGACATTTCCTAAAGATATGAGAGCATAATGTGAAAATCAATCAGAAAGAAATAATCTTTTATTTTTATCCCTTGTTATAGATATTTTGTCTGCACCGGGAATAATTTCGATCCATTAAATCCATTAAATTGTTCGGATGGTCTCTGTTTCGACCAAGCATCCTGTGGCTGCGTGCAGTCGGTAAGCACAACGACACCTTCTCCAAGCTGTTCTTTAATAGATGATCCAAGGGATGATTGTGCGGGGTAAGTACTTTTGCATTTTGGTATCTCTCTACTTGTTCCCATGTTGCCATTTAAACTTTTTACTTTTTATAAAAATTATTGATAGGGTATTTCAGTAATTAAGCACACTGAATTATGTATATATATATATATATATATTATATATATTAATATATATTATATATATATATATTTTAAATATATATACTCTATATATATTATATAATTATATAATATTATTAGATTATATAATATTATATCATATATAATTATATACTTATATATATAGTATATATATATTTAATATATATATATATATATATATAAATTATAAACTTATAATTATATTATATATATATAAATAAATATATATAATATAAATATATTATATATATAAATATATATATAATAAATTATATTATGATTATAAATATATATATATATACTATATATATATAATAGTATAATATAATAGTATATTTACATATATATATATATTTATAATAATATATATAATACTATATATACAACGCGTATATACTAGCATATATATATATAATATTATTAATATATAACTTATAAATATATAATAATATAATATATATTATTATATATATATATATATATATAGTATATATTATAATAATATAGGTATATATATATAATTGATGTTACGTTATAATATTAATTATAAGATTATAAATTAATTATATTGATAATATATTTTTAACTGTAATAGTATATATATACTCCATAGATATCATACCTACTTATCCGACTACTTCACATAGACATATTACTTCTGTTTTATATTCTATTACATAAAAAAACGTTAATAAATTATTTATAGTGAATCACAGAACTAAATATATTTCTATTTATTATTATTAAAAATCTCATCTCAAATTATATTTAGTATTATTTTGTTTTTTATAATAAATATATAAGCATTATAAAAGTTATTTATTTTAATATTTTATTTATAAATATAATTTAAAGTTATAAAAACTATATATATATATTACTTTCAAATATATATATATATATATATATATAGATATATATATTATATTATATATTATAATATTATATCACTTATATAGTAGGTATTATATATATCACGGTAGGTGAGAATATATAACCATACTATCGTTATATACTCTATACTTGATTATAACTACTATACAATATTACAAACTATATAATTTCTAGTATAGAGTTAATATTAATAATATATTTTAATAGATAGTACGAACTACTACTAGGTCCTTATAATATCTCACTTTATTTCTCAGTTGATTAAGCTTCTTTATACTCATTATGAGTTATGCCCTGCGTTATCATATATATATTATTTATATTACACTGTATAGTAGTAGATCCTCATACTCTATGTATATATTATATAATATATACTATTATTATATTATACTTAATAATATTAATAAGATATATCATGATTATTATATATATATATATATATATTATAATAAATAATATGTAATAATATTTTAAATATAATTTATGATAAATAAATATGAATATATATATAATTAATAATATATATATTAAATATAAATGTTAATAAAATTTAACTAATAATATATAATAATATATATATAAATAATATAAATTATAATATTATATATATAATATAACTATATATATTAATATATTATTAATTAATATTATTATTAATATAATAAATATATAACTAAATATATAAATAAATATACTTATTATATTAATATTATAATATAATTATATTATAATTATAATATTAATATATATTAAATATATATTATATATATTAAATATTATTTAATATTATATATATATAGCTAGTATATATAATATATCTTTATTATTAATATATATTAATATTTACAAATATATATATATTAATAAATATATAATATATAATATATATATATATATATACAGTATCAATAACTATATTATTATAATATTATATATATATATAATAATATTATATATTATATATATATATATATATATATATAATATATAATATTATTTATATATATATAAATATATATAATATAATATTATATTAAATAATTTAATATAAATATACTTATATATATATATATTATTTATAAAATATTCATATAAAATTATCAAATATATTATATATTTATAATTATAGATATAATTTATATATATATATATTTATAATAATATTATATATAAATATAAATATAATATATACATAAATAATATTATATATATATAATATATTATATATTAAATTCATATGTATATATATATATATCATTATATGATATATATATTATAAGTATTGTTAATGATTACAATATAGTATAATATATATATATAATATATTATAATATATATATATATATTATATGCCTCCTGTGGGCAAAGGCCGGGTGCATACAAAATTCCACCTGAGTTGAGGAAAGATCAAAAGTTAGAGCCAATTTAAAGACCGGAATTAGGAAAAAGTTTGGAGATGGATCAGAACCATGAGGAACGCCACTATTTACCTATTTAAGGGATGAACGGTGACCACCTACAGCAGCTGTTATAGAACGATTTGAAAGTAAATCAGACAGAAGGATAAATACCGAAATAGAGATGCTTAGAAATCAAAGTCTTGTGCAAGGCTCTACCAAATGCTTTCGATATGTCTAGTGCCATAACGAAAGATTCACAGAATGTCGAAGTGCAGAGAACCAAGAATCAGAAAGAAGAGAAAAAGATCACTAGTAGAGCGTTTTTTACGAAAGCCATTCTGGCGATCAGAAGTAAGATTTGAAGAATAGAGATGTTTCCAAATCTTCCTGTTGAGGATAAGATTGAAATCTTAGAAAAAAATGGAAGCTTAAGAGACAGGACAATAGTCTGAGGGTTGAGAGGAATACTATCAGAACCTTACCCTTTCTTAGTATTAAGCTCAAAAGGAGCAAAAGTAACATCAGAAATAACAGAAATAACAACAAAAGTTAGAAGTGATGGAGGGGTGGCAATAGCTCCGGAATCGTCTAAAGTGGAATTAGAAGAAAAGGTTTGAGGGAAGAGTACAACTTAGAAAGAAGGAATAACGGCAGTTGCGTCGTTGTAAGATACTAGAGATATTAACACTAATTATTAAAAATATTGCAATCACTTATTATTAGCACTAGTTATTATCAATATTACCAACATTAACACTAAAATATGATCAAAAAACATTATAATAACGATTATTAACAACGCTCTCACAATTATCATAAACCATACTATTAGCACTAAGAGCCCGTTATATCTTTACAACAATACATGGGAAAAGTTAAACGGTAAAATAGTCAGGCGATTTCAACTGCCGAGTATCAGCAGTTACTTTTGGGAAGACGAATGTGGGGTGATTCCAGTCCTCTTGTCAGGCCGGTGATGTAGACTCGTAGAGATAGAAATTCAGATCCACTGACCAAATTTATAGATGATATTTGAAAGAAAATTCAAAAAATATGTGGCACTTAACTATTTGAGCTCCTCTGTATAGATCTTGCATTTTTTAAATTAGAAATTAAAATTAATAGGCCTTTAATATATTTTATTTTTGTTTAGTTATATTGTTACAATATTACGAGTGGTTAAGGTTAAATTAACATCGCCACCTAGTTATCAATTAGTGATAAAAGAATACGGCGGGTTAGGGATAAGATAATATTCTCAGGTAACCTATTATGGTTTAGTTATCTGCGTGAGATTGTGTGACAGCTTTGTATGCCTACCCATTTATTCACGGAATTTAGTACGGTGTTATGGTTAAAATTAGCCCTTATATATTAGTATTACATCCAAAGGCCTTTGTCAGCATATATTTTATTATAGAAAAAAAGAAGAGGATGAGATGATAGGTTAAGAAGATAAAGATGATAACTTGGGAATGATAAAGTATTTTGTAGTTGTTTCATGGTCTTGCTTTTGCAATTGCATTTGGCCATTTTTTGTTGTTTTTTTTTTTGTTTTATGTAATTGTGATGTGGCTCATGCTTAGTTTTCATCCATTCACATAGTATACTCCATATCCTATTCTGGATTCAAAAATGCGGATTGAAGATAAACAGAAGAACGAAGGTTGAAGTAATCTACACAGATATCGGCATCCACTTTCAATTATGTAAGTGGCTAAGTTTAAAGAGACGCAGCATAAATGGCAAGAAGCAGCTCATTAGAGGAGTACGAAGTACAAGCATTTTCTAGTAATTTGTTCCTGCTTTGCTGCTTTACTGCTGAAGGATAACAATAAAAGTTTTTAATTAGATATTAGAATGTGTCATATAAAACTTTAAATTTTATAAAAATGTTTTGAACGAAAAATGAAAAAAATTCCAATAAAATATTTTATAAATATATTAGTCTGTAAAAAAAAAATTAAAATAAAATATAAAAATTAAATATATCTCGTAAAATATTTTTTCTATAGCAAAGAAAATAGTATAATATATATGAAAAAGTTATAGTTTGGAAAAAAATCAAATTAATGTTTCATCTTGAAAAATAAATAAATTATGCTTAAAGGGAAACAAGATACTATGTATGACGGCATGTATATGATATAACAGAACTTTTCATAGCTAACATGTGTCTGTTTGTTAGTTTGTTGTGTTTTTCATGGACACATTTGTAATGGTTATGTTAGGTATGTACTTGTTATTTATAATTTTCAATGGATATAAATTATTCAAAGACGCGGTGGGTGTGTTAAATTGCAAATAATTTGGAATATAAATGTTAGAGTTTAAAAAAAATATAATTAAATGCAAATGTTACAGCTTGAAAAAGATATTTTGAAATATAATAGCTTGAGTTTGCGTCAGAAGATGAAATAATATAAAAGCTACAGTTTAAAAAATATTATTTATAATATAATTATTTATTAAAGTTAACGTTCAAAGATTAAAATAGAAAACGTATAGCTATATGAAATGAAATTGAAAATTAAAATCTAAAAGCTTGAAAAGTAAATAGAAAATATAAATACTAAAGTCATAATTTAAATTAAAATATATTTAAATACCAAAGTTAACATACAAGGCATAAAAAAATTAGATATAATAAAATATATGAAAGAAATTGAAATATAAATGTAACTGCTTCGAAAAAAAACGAGGAAAACAATCCATTAAATTCAAAGTTTAAAGAAAAAATATATTTAAATATTAAAGTAACGTGGTGCGAAGTGTATAGAAAATAGGGATATAACAAAATATATGAAAAGAAATTACAAATATAAATGTCGCAGCTATGAAAAACACCGTATTAGTATTAAAGTCAAAGTTTAAAGAAAAATATATTTAAATATAATAATAATGATGATATTCACTAGGGCAGACTATGACGACTACGTTTTTATTTCTCTCTTTACTTTATTTTTTTTCTATAATGAAGTTATTTTACAAATTAATAATAAAAGATGAGGGTTCAAATATACGTGAAGCAGTAAATCAATAAAACATGGCTGGGAGGGAGAGATTTAGTGGGTGGTTTGCGTCACTGCCCTATTGCTTTACTTTTGTACTGTTTTGGGGTCAGATAAATAAGAAGAGCTTTAATAGAGAAATTACACAATAGAAGTATAAAATGGTCTGTTTTTGCACGAATGAGAGTGAAGAATATAAATTTAGAATATTCATAAAAAATGTATACTAAATATAAAATTGTTACACTTACCATGAAGTAAGAACAGATTACATTAAACATATCATTATTTTATTCAGTAAGATAATCCTACGATTAGGAAATAATTATTTTTAGTATATATATATGAATTAATATTTTTTTTTGTAGTTCCTAGAATATATAGGGAATAAATGCCACCTAACTGCTGTAATATTCGTTCAAATAATACAATATATTATGATATATATTACATATAAAAGATTATTTATTTAATTATAGGATAAGTATATATATATATATATATATTTAAGGAATTTAGTAAACCAGATAACATTGGCATAAACATTTATAACCATATAATTTATCCCTTGTATTACATAAAAAATTGAGAAAGGTGGTTGCTATTAATCCGACCATAAAATTGAACTTTATTAATTTTGTTAATTATTATTAAATAACTTAACTTTTTTTAAAATATAGAATAAATATTAAAAGTAAATAAAAGTCTAATAAACATTGATTTTACAGTCAATAAAACTCAGAACCTAATCTGAATAGTTAGCTTTAATGAGCTTGTTGGAGTAACTAACATAAACTGAGCTTTAGGTTTGTTAATAAATCGTAATCTCGAAACTATTAGGGGTCCCAAATCGTGCAACTTATGCGGTAAGATCATAATTAATTAAGAAACTGCAATTGACAGCGAAAGGTAAGACTTAAAATTATATAAAATATTACGTTAAGTGATGTTGCTATTGGCGGCTGTAGATAAAGTAAGCCAACTATATATTAAAATAAATATGATATATAGGTGAGTGAGAGGTATACTGGAGGTATAGTATATATAAGCCTCTCGCTATATATATATACTATAAAATACAATATAGTGAGTAGAGTCCTATATATATATATATGAGTATACTAATAAGTAATAATAACCCTATCCAGTATATATATATATATATTATTATTTAGTATATATAATATATATATATATATATATATTTGACGTCTGCAAAAAAAAGAAATATACCTAAATTTTATTTGAAGGAAATGAAATTTGATTTAAAGATTAAGTGAAAAACTATTTATTTATTGAAGTTAACAATCAAAGCGTTTAAAAAGTGAAGCAAATAAATATGTAAAAATATAAATGTCTCAGATGAAAATAAAATATATATTTTTTAAATATACGTTCAAAGTTTATAAAACGTCATATATAGAAAGAAGTTGAAAATATCCATGTTCTAGCTTGAAATGAAAATGGAATATACTGTACAAATTATTAAAATCGCATGTTAAAAGAAAATATTTATTTATTAAAGTTATCTTTCACAGAGAAGAAAACTTAGGTATAAATAAAATATATGGAAATAAAAATGTTACAGCATGAAAGAAATTATATTTATCAAAAGTCTACGTCAAAGCTTAGAAAATAGGATATAAGTCATTGCGTTATAGTATGTTAAGGTTAAACTAGAAATCAATGTGATTATATTTGCGCATTCCGGCTCAGGTATCGCGTTGGTAACTCTCAGGTGTCGTACCCATACACAAACACACACACACACACACACACACATATATATATATATATATATATATTATATTATATATATATATATATATTTTTTTTAATAGATAATCTAGAGATATAAGGTAATAATTATTTTTTTAGATTGCTTTCTGTCTAACATATATCTTTGCATTTATATATATATATATATATATAGGATATATATATATAATATCCATCCTCCATATATATATATTTATATATAATATTATTATGTATAAATTATATATAAAATATTTATATTTAGTATAAATATATATATAGAATATATAATAATAATATATTACTACCTATATAATATATAATATATAATATATATTATATTATTTTATTATATATATATATGTATTATATATTTATATCTATATATAATATATATATAAGATTATATATATACTATATATATAGTATAATAATAATAATATAGATAAATATAATATATTTTTATATGTTATATATATGTTATCCCTCCATTAACTTTGTAAAAATTTAATTTAGGGGTCGTACTAATATGCTAAGCATTTGCCGCGAGCAACAATTTTAGCACCTAAGTCAAAGTGAAACCATATATAAATTACACGAATCCTTTTAGAAGTATACTCTTGAGTCAGTACCTTAAACTATAAGAATCAAGAAGAATATGAATCACTCAAGATACTCTCGTCCAGAAACTTCTTCCCGCACAAGCAGAAGGTCTAAACCTTTCAACGGGTATATAATCTCTATCGCTGAAGGTGTGCAATCACCACAAATCCTCGCACAAAAATAGGAAAATAAGGTGGAAAACGCGCTGGAAAGGGCTTGTGACTACCAATTCGCCTAAGAAGAGAAGTCCGTCAACAGAGAGTCGGGTAACAACATACAACTTTTTAATTTTAAAATTAATTCAGACTTTTGAATAAAAAATATGCAAATTTTTGTAAATATTTCAGAGTTTATTAAATGAGAGAGATTGCTCTTAAAGAAGCCACCAATCAGCAAGTCCTACCCTGGTTACCTATAATTGGTGAACGGAGCAAACGTAGTAGTTGAACACCCAGAACTTCAATCAACGCCTTCTTAAAAAACACCAAAATGAAGAAAAGAAAAACTACCAATAATACTCCAAAAATCTCAATCAGAACACTTCGAGAAGATGACTCAAGCAAATTAACATCATTTAACTACGAAACTTCAATTTTCATTTTATAAATTTTGGATTATGTTTAGCCTTTCACAACTATACAGTTCGAGTGGGGGGTGATTCACCTTAGACATAGGCAAACTTTCCTTTACCGGCGTATTGGGATTTCTTTCATTCATGTCAAGTTCTGGGATTATGGGGGCGGGGGTGGGACAGCACCACTCATTTTGTATTCCACTAC
Source organism: Trachelipus rathkii (assembly GCA_015478945.1). Lineage (NCBI taxonomy): Eukaryota > Metazoa > Arthropoda > Malacostraca > Isopoda > Trachelipodidae > Trachelipus > Trachelipus rathkii. The sequence continues at coordinate 37,924 of JABUQX010108683.1, read as the reverse complement.
GACTCTGATTCCTTTTTCGATTTCTGAAATGGTTCTGTGACCGCTCCCTTTTAATGTATGAAGAAATCTTATTATACAGGATATAAATTTCCAACAACTTTCGTCTCTACAATGTCAAGCAATGTTTCTCTCGTACTAAGCTTTAAAAACTATTTATGAAGCGTTCTTCTCAAATCAGGGATACATTAGAAACGCCTTATCTGGGACCCTCCTGACCTTCAAACGAGTTTGATCAATGTGGACCTAATTTATATTTAACTGTGAATATATATATATATGTTCATCAATAGATTATGTATAAATATTTCTGTATTTAAATGTTTGTATGTATGTTAGTTTATATCTAAAGGATATAACCAAAATATGTTGTGTGTTAACATGCAACCTATATGTGTGCGGGTGTATAACTAAAGCGGCATTCCTCTGTATTTTTATGATATCAAATATTTGGTTATATTAGTGGTTTACATCTCTAGTACCGAGTATGCTCATATCTCTGAACTTTCTTATATTATATGTATTACTATTTTTAGCCTTCAAATGGTTTTATGTATGTTTCATACATAATATTTCTCTGACAATTATGGCCTGGCGTTTTAATTAAAGTATTATGGTATTATTTTTTACCTCATTATATTTATGTGTGTGCGCATTGTTAAATGCCCACAAATATGTATATCTTATTTAGTAAATGAAGGTTAATTTTATATCTTGTATGAGGCATTATTTCTTACAAGAGCTTTCTCACTCCGTGTTCTAGCGCAGAAGTAATTGTAGCATCTCTCATAATACTTTGTTGAGAGAGATTATAATTTATGCTTGCGTTACTTAGGTCTAAGATTGCGGTGTTGTGAGCAAATTTTAGCTAAAAGAATCAAAGTGAATAATGGAATCCTTACACACACAACTCCTTTTGAGAATATCTTGAGTCAGACTACTATTAAGAATCTATGAAGAACAAAAATTATAAGATACTCTCTGCAGAAGATTCCTCCCGGCAAGAGAGGTTAAATTTCAAGGAAAAAGGTCGACTGGAATTTCATCACAAACACAAATCCTTCGCACAAAAATAGGGTGTGACTACCAAATCGTCGGAAAGGGCTGGGACTACCAATTCGCCTAAGAAAGAGAGTTATCTCAACAGAGGGACTCTACTCTAATTACTTTTGAGCGTGTGTGAGTGGAATAGTGCTCCTTTCTTATGTTGAATAAAAAATTCATTCAAATATGATTTTGCTAAATTATCCATCTTAGTGATAAGGGTGCCTGCTCTTAAACAAAGAAGCCCACCCCAACCCTTTAGCAAGTAGTAGCCCACGTATATATATATAAAATATTTGTATATATATATTTGTATACCTACACTAACTATTTATATCGGTATTGTAGGTATATATCATATACCTCGACAATATAAAATACCTCATGATATCCCGAGTATAGTTATATACCTAATAAACTAATATATATATTACTTATAAATATAATTATGTATACCTATGTGATAATGAATGACATACAAAAAAAAATGTGTTTGTTGTGTGAGAGTAACTCAAATATCCGCCAGCAAATCCTAAAATTGTCGCAACAAACAATATTTGCGTCATTTTTATTTCCGACCTCTATCTCTGACCACAACTCCTCAGGTGTAAAGATAAAAATTACTAATTTTATTTCAAAAAATCCCGCTAATGGTTTAGTAACTACAAATAATAAAGGACTGAGCCTTAAAAGCATCTTTCGCACCGAAGATATTGATGCGGGTAAGGTTGCTTTAGTTTTCAAACCTGAGTTATATGGAGATATATATATTATATAACTATATATATATATATATAACTCACTACTATATACAAAAATCACATGCTCACTCATACTATATATTATTTATAGATAAATATAATATATACTATAACTACTTATTAATCATATAAACTCACATACTAAGGATATAGTAGTGATAGCTCATAATATATATTATTTATATATATATATATGTAGGCTAGCCTACATATACCAATATATACTATACAAATGATCATCTCATATAATATAATTATACTACTACTACTATATACTTTACTATATATACTATATAACTATATACTGTACTATACTACTATATATATATTTATATATTATATACTATATATATATATCATATATATATATATATTCAATAGTACTATATATCATATATATATATATATTACTATATATATATGAAAAAATTCTTCATTACTGGGTATAGATAAATCGTACTATACATTCGAATCATAGCTAATTTGAGTGACTGTTTCATACAATATACTGTCTTTTTATATTTATATATATCTCAAGTGTTAATATCTTATAAATATATATAGAATAAATCTGTACTACTAACACTAATATATATATATAACCTATATAAATATAACATATATATACATATACCTATATATATACTAATCCTCATAATATATACATATATCACTCAACTATAATATATTATACTAAACCCACAACTTAGCAATACTATATCATCTTATATCAAACATAGTATAGTATATATACCTAAATGTAAGATTTTAAAACCATTGGCAATACAATCTTCCGGATGAGTCAGGATAAAACTTTTATTTAGCATATGCCTGAAATTTTATTACAATACTCCTCTAGTTAACACAATTTGAAGTTTAAGTCGAGTAAACCTTTAAGAATAACTCCAAATTCTTGGAAGTATAACGTTGAACTTGACTACTCAAAGTGGTTTGTGAAGGCATGAGTGGTATGATCTTTGCGTTGTGAGGAACGTGATCAGGTCTTGAGTTTACACAAAGTCTCCAATATCGTTTGTGATACAATATTACCTAAGTTTGAGGGAAAAAAAAAATTAGTTAGAGCTAAACAAAATACTTTCTGACGTTATTAGATGAAAGTATTCTAATTTGGACTTTTGTAACTGTACTACAAAAGTTATAAACAGTACTTCGCCACTTAACCGAAAACACTGCCGCCGCTAATTTTCGTGCACCACTTCCGAATTCGACTGGTGGTAAAGTTGAAGGCCTTGGTCGACGGCTAACTAACGTCTTCAAAGGAGACTTCCAGTGCCAACGGCTGTTACTTCATACTGCGTGAGATGGCTCTCGAGCCTCGGCCCAGGCGTGTCCGAGTGCGGCTAGGGAAATACTCGAAGTGAGTTTGTGGACGGCCGGCAATTTCCGTCCAAGAAACAGTACCCCGGCCACTTTCGAAAATACTGCCGACGAATCCGGCACACTGGAATCGACGGTCTACTCTTTAAGGGTCGGCCCGACCCGACAATCATTTCCGAATGATGATATGAGATTTCAAAGCCTCAGCCACTTCCAAAAGAGAATTCTGGAAGACCGAAGTATATGGATACGTGCTACTTCCATGGTGGCCGGAGAGAACTGTAGTACTTTTCGGCCACTTTCCGACAAGCAAACTTACCACCTAAATCGTAGTAAAAACCCGGTGGTAGCTTTAAAGCAAGTTTGGCTGAGAAAACTAATCGCCTCTCTAAAGTGTCATGGCTACGTTGCCAGAGAAAGTAGAGATCTTCACTCAGTCGCTTCTGAAATCTTGAAATCTCGAGTCTCATATATTCGTTTAAGAAGTTCGAATAATTAATTTATTAAGAATAAAGAAATAAATCTTAAACAAAGTTCATGTAATGGAACGAAATAAAATTTATTGGAAAGCTCAAAATTCAGAATAAAAGGGTTTTAGGATAAGGGTAACTAAATTATTTCTTAAGCCCCAAATATTTACTACTTTATTACAATGATCGCTTAAAAATTGATTTTAAGATCTTAAACGTTATTCTTATTTTTAATATTCACTTCATTTAATGAAGCGAAAGATAATATATATACTAATTTTATTAATTCAACAATAAATAAACAAAACTTAAGTTCCTTAAATATTGTTTTTGAGGAGTAAATTAAAACGAATTTGACTAACGGCATGTGTTCAAATCCTAAAACGCAAAGAAATGCCATAAATTATAAGAAATATTCTAAATATATTAGGGCCTAATTTTAATTATAACTAACTTCTTAACACATAAAACACTAAGATATTAATGTTTATTTAATATATTAGTATATATATTATCTTTATATTAAATAAGTATACTTTATAGATATATATATATTTTGTGATACTTATTATATATTATATATATAACAGACCAGTATGGTAAAGAGGTTATTAGTAGTGTATATATATATATAGTATATATATTATTTATATATACTAGTATATATATATTAACTCAATTAAATCTTTTAATGTTTAATCATTCTAAAATTATTCATAAAAATAAATAGACCATTGGACATTACGGGTGTCATTTTGAGAAAGAGCGAAGGCGTCATGAATTCAAAAATCGTATCATTTCCGAGCCTGAAAAAAGATTTTAAAAGTATTCTTTCCATTACATAATTTTTTATATACATTTATTTGATAACAGCTAAATTAATGTCTTCTACATATATTATGGTATGAGTAAAATGCCTTTAACTGTTTGCTTCTCCTCTTCTCCTATCTAACTTAGCAGAGAGATTAGAAAAACAAAAAAAAAACATTTCAGTCCTTTCTTTAATAGTACATTATTTTATTTAGTCACAGAGTCGAAGAGAGTCACCAACACCTGTTCTTTGGTTTACCTTTTCTGGTATTATAACTGCATAAAGGTATATTTTATCATACTGTGTAATGAATCAGAAATTCATTGATGAACATTCAAATCTTCGATTAATGGGGAATTCATAATTTTACTTTTCCAAATGAAGTTGAAAATAAAATAAAAATTTACACTACCCCCTCTTTAAGATTTCAACTTCTTTAGGGAAAGGAAAATTAAAGATGCCTTAAAATTTATTAGAAATTAGTACTATATAGAGATTTTGGGGAGAAAGGGAGATAGAAAAGAGGGAAAGAGCTACTGCTGCAGAAGAAATCTTAGTTAGTGAATAAAGAGGAGTATTGCCAGGGGTGAAGTAATTAACTTACTGGGCAGATAGGGAGAAAGTAGAGAGGAAGAAGATGAAAGGGAAGAGGAGAAGGCAGATGAAGTAAAGTAATCATTTCAAACTCGAAACTTTCTTCTTCTTATTCATCACAGTGCATGTCTTTCAAGGGTAAGATGGGGCGTGAAATATCTTCATTAATTTTTGGAAAGAGGTTTTCCTTGATCCCTTCAGTTGATTGAGATGAGATATCTAGAGATCTTGGTAGTACCTTTTTCCTTAAATTCAATGAAATATTCTTAGGTATAGATCTTTTCTTTTGGTGGTTGAAGTTTTTAAAGGGGTTAGGGCTGATTTTACACATTTAGGTCTTGCGTTAAAGAAAATTATTCTCCACCACCTCATATTTCTGACTTCTATTTCAATGTTTTTATTACTGTGTTCTTTGAAAAAGGTATTATTTTATGTTTGTCAGACTTTATTTTTAAAATGAACAATATTATGACTCTTCTTATAAAATTTATGAGGCATTTGAAATACCTCTAATATCTGGATGCTGGATTCATTTTCTTGGTACAAATTAAAGAAAGATATGTTGTTCACGTCGTCAGAGAAGAGGGGGAATTTTTCATTCATTTTTCTTTATCTCTTTTTCTAATCTTTTAAACCTTAAATTTCTCTAGTTTAATTCTTTATTAATTTTAGTATCAAAACTCCTGCAAAATAAAGTAAAGCAACATTAATTTCAATCCTAACATTCATTCTAGTTCTTTTCAGTGCCCTTGCAATGGCGTTTCCTAAGAAATCTAACCATTTTTGACTTAATCGGTAAGGAAGTTTTGACAATCCAGTCAACCGTAAGACAAACATTATAAAGATCATTTCATTATAAAATTTATGAAGCATTTGAAATACATCTAATACCTGGAAGCTGGATTTATTTTCTTGGTACAAATTAATAAAAGAGATGTAGTTCACGTCGTCAGAGAAGAGGGGGAATTTTTCATTCATTTTTCTTTCTCTCTTTTTCTAATCTTTTAAACCTTAAATTTCTTTGAATTTAATTCTTTATTAATTTTAGTATCAAAATTCCTGCAAAAAAATAAAATTAATAAAACAACATTAATTTCAATCCTAACAATTGTCCCGAAACAGAATCCATGAGTAGAGGCCTATCTCATAATTCTAGTTCTTTTCAGTGGCTTTACAATGGCGTTTCCTAAGAAATCTAACAATTTTGGACTTAACCGGTAAGGATGTTTTGACAATCCAGTCAACCGTAAGACAAACCTTATAAAGTACAGCTCATTAGACTCTCTTTTACCATGGTTGTAACAATCTAAAACATTCTAAAAACAATTAACACTAATACTATAAACATAATATTTAAAACTTTGTATTTAATTGGTCTCCCTTGGACTCTATTAAATTCTTGCACTTTTCCTTTAGATCTGAGATTATATCTATTTCTTTGATCCCCTTATCACTATTATCATCATTATCATTATCACCAGTGTCACTATTTCCTTTATAAGGATAATTATTAATCCTTGGGTTATATTCAAATTCTGACTCTGACTCACTACTGTAATCTAAAATTTCATCTTCTACGCTTTCGTTCAATTCATTGGGATTAAATTCATACTCTAAATATGGAGAATTACATTCTTTAATTCCATTTATGTGTACATTTTCTTCTCTTTTGGATAAGTCAAAAATAGGTTTTATGGAATAATTTACTGGCAAAATCTTTTTTACAACTCTATATGGTCCTAGCCATCTAAACTTTAATTTGCTTTCACTGCCAGCTCTATAATTATCTTTTAAAAGAACTAAATATCCTATTTCGAATTCTTTAAAAATTTTCGCTTTATAATATTTTCTTTGTTTGATTTGTCCCTTTTTATAAATTAAATAAGCTTGTCTATAAGCCTCTTTCATATTTATAAGAAGATCTTGTTTGTAACTTCTCCCATTATAATCATAATTCTTAGATGTATTTATTATATCTCATAAGGGTAAGGTTGCATCTCTACCAAAAAATAAGTAAAAAGGGATTTCATTAATGCTAGAATGATAAGAGGTATTAAGGGCAAGAGTTACAAAGGATAAATAATCCTCCCAATTATTAAGACAACTGTTATTTAAAGCTGAAGCTAGGGCAAACGTAATACTTTTATTACTTCTTTCAATATATGGGTTAGATTGGGCGTGAAATGTAGTAGTACAATGCAGTTTACACTTAAAGAACTCACAGAATTCTTTAACTATATATTTAGAGTAATGTAATATAAACAACCATTCATCATTGTGAATTTTGTAAGATCAAAATCCCTTGGGATTCCCTCAATATTATTTTTCTAGATGTAATTAATTATCCTTCTCTATTTTAGATCTTTTAGTTATTCTCTTCTAACATCTTCTGGATTTAATTTTTGAAAATGATCTTCTTGGATGTTTATGTTATTTATATTCTGAGCACTTCTACTTATAGCATCAGGTATGTCATGCTCTTTTCCCGCTTTGAATTGAACATCAAAGCTAAATTCTGAGAGTAAAAGAGCCCATCTGGCAATTCTAAGGTTCATAAGCTTAAATTTAAACAGGTATCTTAGAGCTTGATGGTCTACTACAGCAGTAAACTTATGTCCATAGAGATAGTAATCAAAGTGTTTGATTGAATTGACTAGAGCTAAAGCTTTTCGTTTTGTAGTACTATAATTCTGTTCTTGAGAACAAAGTTTTCTCAAATAGTAAGCTATAGGCCTGTCTATTGCTACTATTTCTTGAGTAAGTACCGCTCCTATTGCATTTCCAGATTAAAATGTTTGTTAAAATCTGGATGGATTAGTATAAGGGAAGTGGTAAGTAGCTCTTTTAATTTTAAGAAAGCGTTGTTATCAGCTTCCGTTCTGATAAATTTGGAATACTTTATGGTTAGATTAGTTAATGGGGCACATATCTCAGAAAGCTTTTTTTTTTTTTGAAGTACCTAAAGTACGACACCATTCTTATTAATCGTTTGACAGCTTTAACATTTTTTGGAATTTCGAAATCTACTATTCCCTGGATTTTTATAGGATCAATTTTATTACTTGTTTCGAAATGATTTGTCCTAAATATTTGACTGAACGTTGGGCGAATTTGCACTTATTTAAGGAAAATTTTAATCCGGATTTTTTAAATATTTTTAATATTTCTTCCAATTGTTCAACATGCTTTTCAAATGTGGAGCTATAAAATATAAGATCGTCCATGCATATATGACAGAACTTTACCAATACTTCAAAGAATAAAACAGATAATGTACGACACCAAGCACATTCTAAAATGTTTATAACTGTTATTATCTGGAACCATAAAGCTAGTTTTATATCTATCTTGCTCTTCTATCTCTATATATATGGTTGAAGCCCTTGAGGTTATCTAAAACAGTGAAGTATTTTGATCCGTTCAATGATGTAAGTATGTCGTCTATTTTTGGCATTGCCATAACATCTGTTTTTGTTACCGCATTAAGCGAGCGCGCATCAAATACAAATTTATTCGTCTCATAAGATTTTTTTATTAAAATTACTGGGCAACACCATGTACTGATAGATTTCTCTATTAATCCTAACTTAAGCATTTAATCAACGTGTTCCTGCATTATTTTTTTGTAGAAAAAAGTAGTCTGTAATTAGGAGAATGAATAGGTTTTGAATTTACTGTCTATTTTATATTTTAATAATTTACAAAGCCCTATATCATCTGTAGTTTGGGCAAACGCTTCTTTATTTCTATTTAAAATTTCTATTAATTTCATTTGTTGCTTGGTCTCTAAATTTCCTAAGTTTAAGTTGGTAAATCAAAAGTTTTTTCTTTATCAATTATATCTGGGATATTAATCTCGTATTCTTTAACTGGGTAAATATCTCCTATTAACTTTTTTTTATTTAATATTACTTCATGATCTAAATAATTGGCTACAGTAGAGGGGCATGAAGTTCATTATTAATATAGTCAAAGGTATTTCCTATTCTTATTCCTTCCATTTCACTATTGGGTTATATAACTACATTTTTATTTTAGTAACAATTTTTATTTGTTTTAACACAATGTCCACTACAGGCAGTAATAAAAAAAAATGATAAAAATTTAAATATTAAAATTATATCTACAGGTATATAATCCTAGAAACTTTAATTGGTGTTTTTGACTACTTTTATTATAGTCTATTTACTTAATATTATTATATCATATTAAAAAATATTTCCTCTATTCCTCCATAAGCATCGGATAAAAATATGCCATTAACAAAACTTATAATTATAGTACTAGAAGTATTTTCTTTTAACCTTAGCTCGCTCTTCTGCCAAGCCTTTTTATTTTTATTTACTTTCTAATTTTAATAGTCATATATATATATATATTAGTATCATTTAGCACTGAGGAAACCATTCAAAATATAAAATCAATTTTATATTTTCTATAAATGATTATATATATTATACAAATTTATTTATTTTTATATAGTTTTATATCAATTAAATAATCATTAATTCAGTCAATCTATTAATTTATTTTTATCCATAGTCAATTTCAATCTTTTCCACACATATTCATTCTAGGACATAACACGGTTATTTATGGGACAAAGCAATCAAGTACTGCTAAGTTACATACACCTCCATTGCATTATGAAGTTATTGGTTGCGACCGACGAAAAATCCAACTCGAGTGGTGATGTTCCTCATTGACCGCCATTTATTGGAGACTAGGCGTCTATATCAACTTCGTTAATTAACTCGTAAATTTTTTCGTTAACTTTTAAATATTGAATAGACAATATCACATTAAATATAATTTTCATGGTTATAAAATTTTAATCATTTTACAAAAAGTACTTCTATTCCAAATACAATTTTGCTGTACTTATAATTATAACCTATAAATAAAAATTTATTTATATTATTATTTTAACTTATATATATAATTATGGGCCTAATTTTTAGTAAAACCTAGAAAACTATATTATGTCACTAATTATTATATATATAAGTAAAATTTTTATATTATATAAGTTAAATTTGATTATTTCATAAAGAGCTCTTTAATATTGAGTTAAAATTTAAGTTTATTTGTTCCACTAAACAATTTTATTAATAAAATTGATTTGGGATTACAATAATTTCATATTATAATAATATTATTTATACCAAAATACAATCTTTAAATTACACTCATTTATTCTTAAACACTCTTTACTATCCCGATCTCTTCCCCTTCTCAATTTCTTTTCGTTGCTTTCATAAGCATCAATTCTATCGTCATGCCTTCGAAAAACACTATATGCAACTCAAACCGAGTCTATTTATGCTCTTTAAATTAATTTGCTTGTATTTATTCTCTTTATCTCGATTAAATCTAATCCTGAAAATATCGACGAATCCAACTCTCTCTTATCTCTCTATCTATCTCATCTATCTCTTCATCTATCTATCTCTTAGTATATTTATTATACATACTTCACTACTATCTATATCTCCTCTATATATCATCTACTCTAGTTATCTTACTTACTCTAATCATTATCTATATTCATCTCTCATCCAATCTATATAACATCCTATCTCTCATCATCTCTCTTTCATCTCTCTATCATGTCATAACACACTACAACACATAACAACCTAATCAAATACACTAACACACACTATAACAAACACACACACTTATCAACACACACAAACATACATAAAAATATAATCAAAACGTACTAACTAAACTACACACACACACACAATAAACTAAAGTTTATACTACGAGGTTGGACTCGATTCTTAGAGGCTCTTCAGTTTATACTTATTTCCTCACCTCTATCCTAACTGCTTACTCTGTCAATAGGTGGTGGATTGTATTTTTGCCTTACATTTATGAATGGAGGTATAATTGATAATTAGACAAGGAGGCCTTACTCAGCACTTATGTAATGCTTACCTGGAAAAACTCAACGAATTGCCTCTTACAATACTCACGAAACTTTCACAAACTCTCCTGCTCTCACAAAATCTTTTGCAATATCTTTCTTGTTGCATTAATCTTCTTCTTATGCTAAAATGCATATAGGAGTACAAACTTATTTGAATTCATCTAATACTGGAAACACACTTATCATGTCAGCCATTTGTAGTGAAAACTTGTAGCGATATGGACTAGCGACGTACTTTTTCTGGGAGACCACAACTTTCAGACCACCGGAGGAGAGTTGGAGAGAAGCAGTGTAAGCTGGCTCATAAAAGGGAGTGCGCTAGCAAAATCTTGGAGTCGTTGCTATGACACACTTTGCGAAAAAGGAACTGATTGATAGTGATTAATCAAAGACACCACAAGCCAAATAGAGAGTGATTTATCGTTAGATTAGCAGAGGGGCCTCACTCTTGGCAAACGAGAACGTTTATAGAGGATATAGGAGAAAGAATGTCAAGAGATAGTATTTACTCATTTAAAAAATAATAATTCTCACACAAAGACAAAAAATAATGAAAACGAAAATGGGGTGGCTCACTCATAATGTATAGAGGCAAACCAAATAAAGGAGGAGCAGCCCTCTCAAAGTTGTTTAAAAATCACATAAGATTTTCCTATAATTTTATTTCTCTTGGATTATATATTATAACAAAATTTCTAGGTAATAATTTCTAACTAAAAAAATAATAATGAAGCTTTATTAAGAAAAGAGCGCAATAATTGTGAGACTGTTTGTGAAAGAGGTCCTTAAGAAAGAAGTTTGCCACGGGGTCTGCTCACAATAGGGTTAAAAATGTTTCACCCGCACATAAGAGCGTTGTATTATAAGGAGAGAAGAAAGATAAACATGTTGAGTGAGGCCGGGCAGAAGAAAATAGCTCAGTTTTAACATTTTAGGGCCGATGACTAGTGCACAGGTTGGAGTAGATTATTTTGGAGAGTGGTATAGAGGTCGTTTCTAACGATAGATGGTAAAATTAGGAGGATTGCTGGAGCACATATATAACACCACACTTATTGTGATTTCGAGTGAACCTATGGAGAGCTAGAGAGTGCCTGAAATGAGAATTATTTCGAAGACCTTATGGACTGAGGAGGAGGGAGAAGAAGGGGCTGAAAGCCTTGTGCTGAGATTTCTGAACAGGTGGTGGGTGGAGAGTAGAGTACCATTTCTATGTCACATAGAACTATTTCAAAAAGAAATAGTTAAGCTCCCTATGGGTTATAATTTTAACAACTGGTGTATAGAGAGGGAGGGCAGTAGATATCCTTGTCATAGTTTTCACTAAATAGTAGTAAAGAAATGCTACATAGGCACAGTTGTTCAGATCTCTTCTCATCAATCATTAACTTTCATTATTGGAATATCTACACTGGGACTGATTAGTTATTAAAAATATCTTGGGGAGTACCAGGAGATTGGTGAAGTTCCAGCATCAGAGAGCATTACTGAATATATAATAGAAAGATCAAAGATAGACAGCTCCATTAAAGTAAATATTTGTGAAGAGTTACTTCAACAGCTTTTTTGAGCGGTTATGCAAACACTTTTAAGACTGCGAGGGTGGTATTAGGGAGCATAGTCGGCTTTAGTAACATCTGAACTGGTTTTTGGATTTTCCCCAACCCTCCTGTGGTATTTACCATAGGATTTACTAAATCTCTGTTTGTCCTAAAACACGACATATATACACCTAATATATAGGGGTAATAGCATATAAGTGAGTGAAAAAGACATATTATAGTAAGAGATTAATAACATAAATTTAAGATAAGCTATGAATATTATATTACCGGTACCTTTTCATAGAACTTGAAAGATATAAAGACATTTGAATTTCTATTGATTACTTGCTGAATCACGTTCATCGAAACTCACAGATTCCTGCATTAAAGGTATATTTATATTTTTATGGTAATAATTAAAGATTAAAAGATACAAGCCTTTTTACCAAAGTTTACTTACAAGTTAATATTTATCAGTATAAAATTGCTCTGTGAGTCGGTATCATTTTTGAACCCAAAAATTCAAAGTACCGTAGTAAAAACTTATAGGAGTAAAATACTCTTTGTAATCGAGCTACGTTCTTGAAATTTACAATAGTTTATTAATTATATAGCGTAATTGGATCAAACGTCTATTATATAATAGAGTGTAGTAAATAAGTAAGTAAGTTTAAGAAGTAAGATTGACGGATTGACCCTCATTGAGGTAAATATGCATAAATATTATAGATTAGGGTTGGGATTTAAAAAAATTATAGCGCTCGTTGTGCAGGTTGTATGTTAAAAAGAGAGAGAAAACACGTTTTATAAATATTGACAAGAACATGACCGATATGATTGGCCCGAAACATTTTATGTAGAGTTAAGTTTTATAAGAATTTTTTTCTGTAGAGGGAGGGAGATACTTTATTTGATTGTACGAGATGATAAAAACATAGAAATTTACAATGGTGTACTGTTTTTAAGGGTAAAAGCCTCTTGAATCGATATTGGCCACTGACAGTTGAAAATACAGTAAAATGAGGCGGAGAGAGTTATTGATGTATTCAGTTAGAGAGGTAATGCAAGATATATGATAAAGTAGATTTTTATCGTACTTAGTAAGGATAGGTAATGTTATGGATTTTGTAGCATTACATATAATTGGCGCAATTTTAGTATTAATTATTAAATATTCTACAGGAAGTATTTCGAGGAAATGAAATCTGATTATTATTAATTGTAATTATTAATAGTTATTAAATTAGGTTCATTTATTATTATTATATTATTATTATTATTTATATATATTATATATAGGTATATGAGTATTGTTATGCAAAAAGTACGAAATACGTATAAAAGTAAGGGGATGATGAGCTAGTATTACGTATGTATATGAGCAGGTACTGGAGTATAAGTATATAATTCATATAGTATTTAAATTAATATATATATATATATATATATATATATATATATATACTGTATTATATATATATATATGATATCATAATCATATATATTATATATATATATAATATATATATATATATATATATATATAATATATAATATAATATATATAATATATATATACTGTATATATAATATATATTATATATATATATATATATAATATATATATTATATTATATATATATATATACCTACTCAAGTATATAGAAAAGGTAATTTTAAATATATTGTATAACCTACTAATAAGAGTGATAGATAATATAGAGATGAGCAATAAAATATTAGTATAAGGGAGTGTTGACGTACTATATAGAATTCTTCAATCTAGCCTTTCTCTCTGCGCACCAAGATACATCGGTGGTAAGGTGCGTAAGAAGCATCGGGATAAAGAGGGAAAGCTTAGTAAGAAGAATATGTTAGGGGAAAAGTCGAACCGAAGAACAGTGGACCAGCCTCTACCACCTCCCAATCCCTCTGATCAAACATGGTACTAGTAAAGGGACTACGTCACAAGTCACAGAAAAGGAGTAGCCAGCAACTTATCTAAGGCTTCACGGGACTGCGACGGACCCTCACTAATGGTAATCGTCAGTGGTAAAGAGTGTCTCCGAGTGCCTTGAGGACCTTATGTTGTGGGAGCCAACATCCAGTTAGCCTCCCTTTCGACAAAAACCGACCCAGGCCATTTGCGACTTCCTATTATGCAGCACAGTTGACTGTCTACGAAGAGAGAGAGACGATGCTTGACCAAAACAGCATCAAACATATTGGCGTGGTGACGGTACAAGACCGTTGGATCGATGAATACGCTCTCATGACTGAGCAAATAATGCCAAGTTCGGGACACCTTGCTACCTGCTCCGAGAGACTCAATCGCCAGCCGGGTTGGCGGGGACATTTCCCAACAGCACCTGCCAGCGTAAGTCAGGATGCAAGGAGAAGAGAGTTGCCAGCGCACCGAAGCTATATGGCATCAGGCGCTTAACCAAATGGCGAAACTCCGGAGAGGAGCCGAGGAGAGTGCCACTACTCTCCGACATGACAGAAGGACAGATCTCACACATATTTTCCATTTATCGCGAAGTGGTTCGTTTTACGTAGACACGAACCACATTGTTATATACAAGAGACCTCAAACACAACGCTCTAATGGAAACAAACTGAAGATGCTCCTGCCACTAATGTGTGTATCAAATTCTTGCACTGCCACGCAATTTGGGCGGATGGGACACTCCTAGCAGTTGCCCGCGAAGGAGATTATGTCCGCATAACCACTGAAACACATGTGAAGCTTTAAATCATAGATCTGATAAGTACTCTGGCTTATATAAGAGACTCTACTCGACGCTCCCTCACACTAGCGTATACCAGCATTCGAGCTAATAAGGGCCTAAAGCACTAACAGGGAAGCAGTGCCATGATATAGGTAGACTCGTTACTAGGCACTCACACACTAATAAAGTACTTAGTACCCTAATTTAATTCAATTTCACCTACAACGAAATTGTTCTAAATTGGAGATAATCAAGATCCACCTATTCACTGAGGTCAATCCAATCAATATTACCATTCACTATACAATACTTCACACTTAGAAGGATCTGTCTCACTCACAAACCCATAACCTTACACTCCTTATCTTACGTTTTACTTTCAAACCCACTTTCCTATTATACACACCTAGTGCCCAAATCTCATCTAACCAATGAGGAGGCTGTTCACAAGGCATACAATAACAATAATGCATATAAAGATTTATTATAATTAATAGGTTATAGGTAGCCACCTCCAACCTTCATTACTCTCATTCTCTACATTATATCCATTCTAAACACCAATTTTCCTGTCACGAACCCACCTTCAATATTCTTTCATAACCTCCATCTATATATATACATAAATTTAGAAATATACCTATACCAGGAAATAGACATAACACATAACCCTTAGCCTCACATCCGAGCTATTTAAATCTAATATCCAATCCAACCGTTCAATTTTCCACGGGTTTATATTTAATCACAACTTCGACTCATCGCTATCTAGGTCATACTTTCCCTTTTGTATTGCATTCAGAAGCACTCATAATATATATATTATAAAACACTATATATATCTATATATATATAATAACGTAACCCTGCCATAAGAGCTTTACCTCTATTTAAATCACCTTATCACATTAAAAATCAAATAAAAGCCAACTTTACCATAAAACTTATCTTCTCCCTCTATTTTTCTTCTAATCCATTATTGCTACTTTCACCAAGAGTAAAAAGAAAAGACTGATCCAGCACACATCCCTGCGCATTACCTACTCGGCATCCTAAACGCAAACCTTGGGTCTCCTCTCATTTCACCCATCAGCTTCCATCTTCTAGCTTTCCACTTGACGCGGAACTCCTTCTCGACCATCCGACCAACCCACAATACCAATCTACTATTTCTCCGCCCAATAACACTCAATAACTAACTTCCACATCCTAACTAATCATCATGTTTTCTAGCAAAGTAATCCTATTACCGCACCTTACCCTATATAAGGGTACTATTACTGCTCTCCCCGCTTGGCAATCTCCCCTCGCAAAATCTATCCCCTCCCTAAAAACAGACCTCTTAATAGGCTACACTCCACAGATCCGAACAATCTATATCAGAAACTTTCTCGTAAGTCCCTTAGATCACAGTGTTCGACCATGCCATTAAATCAATAATTAACCATCTATTATCATTAATTGCAGATTTACCATACACTTACAACTATCTCACTCTACCCATTTCCTCATTCTTTAGCTAATATAACCTCTCCCCAAAATATCTATTTATCCTTACATTGTCAACACATCAATAACCCACACACACACAGTTCACTATCACAATCTACCATTTACTAGTAATATAGCCATATATATTATTAAACAGATTTTCGAAGTGTTCTTTCCAACACTCCCCTCACATCCTTTCATATAATACAAATAATAAAAATCATAATGACCTATTTACATTATTATTCCGATTTGGAATCATCCTTATTCACTTAATTTTTAACCTTTTCGCGCTTCCTTCCAGAAAGAGCTTCCTCATATATTCACCTCTATGTATAGTCCCCATTGCATCCTCCCTTTGCCAAACTTGTTCATTTAACCTCTTTATCTTTTTTCTCTTACGTATGCATTAGCATATATTTTTACTTTTTTATATTCTCAGGGTATTATTTTATCCTTCCAAATTGTTCATTTCTTTTGAAACTTCATACTATATATATTTTTTAGTACAATCAACCACGCTTTTTCTTTTACACTTTTTTAAAATATCACCAACTAATGTATCCGATAATATCATTCCTAACCTACTCACTGTTCTGAGCATTCACTTACTTATCCTACTTATAAAGCACTACCCACATTAAACTTTCTTTGCACTGCTAACATTTATTAGAGCACTTCCACTCCTAAACCCTAATCTTTTTGATATTTCGTAGTTGTTCAATGAGCGCATTGGGAGTATCTACTGGTCATACAACTCGATTTAAACTTGCTGGGGGAAGCTGTTACTTGTTTGACCCGAGGTAATACCTCATTCATATTTAATTCCATATATTTGTTCACTAAACTTCTCACTCTTAATTTTACCCTCTTACCTTCCTAGTATCTAACCTATTTCACTCTCTCCATCACAAGATCCTCAACTATAACTCATATATATTTTAAACATAGAACCAAATACATAACATAATGTAATCAGATTAATTACTCCATATTCTAAAAATATTTCATCACTGAGATTTAACATCCAAAACATATAACTTCAAACATTCTCCTTCTTTCACTACTAACACAGATAAATTACAATCACATAACTTTTCACTTTACGTAGTACCATATCTTTACTATTGTACAACCAACTTCTAAGTTATATACCTATATGGATTAATACTCATTGTGTATTAATAAGAAAGTATTTATACTTGCTCAACACTACACAACCTTATCTCCCAACAGAAAATCCATCCACCTTACCCTTACCATTCTCATTTTCTTCACCTGACACCACTTTTACCGTTCAGGATATTGTAATCTTACAATCGAATATAAGTTTGGCGGGAGGGTCTCATATAACTCTCACTCTGATATAATATTATTCGGCCCAACCAGTCTCGATTATATTTGTTCGAGCAAAGTACTATCATGAAACAACTAGGAAAATTCACGTAGGGTAAGTATACTATAATAAAATTATAATATCGTATACTTACATACTCATCAGCTTAGATAGTTAATCATCCTGAGTTATATATATATATATATAGTTAGAATATCGTATCACTGAGAAAAAAAAAATATATATGCATAATCATTTATTTTAATCATATTAAATTATAATTAATATATAATATATATTATATATATATATATATAACTAGTATAATAATTAATAAATATCATTGTATTATATAATAAGTCACAAATATTATTAAGTGAGCTACACCTAGAATAGGGGTATATTGGTAATTAACTGTAATTAATATTTAAAAACATCTTTAATATAAATATATGGGTAAATTTTTAAAATAAAAACACAAATAAAAATAACATTTTGTATTTAAAAAAAATAAATAACCGTTATTTTTTTGCGAGATCGAGAAGCAAAATAAAAAAATAAACCCATTGTCTTCTTCAATAAACCTCATATATATATATAATAATATTAAATAATTAATATATAATTATTAATAATTATAATTATACTATTATTATAGTAATTATATAATTAATAACCTATTATTAATAAAGTTTAAAAATAAATAATATTACCATATATATTTATATTATGGAGAATGTTTATTATGATATAAAAATAGGATTAGATAATTAAGTTCTTTTATATTCAAGAAATTATATTGTCATTGGATAATACGTCACTCCTTATACTTCTATATATATATATATATATATATATAATAATATATATACCTTGAAAAAATTTGATTTATGTAATTTGAAATAGAAGTAGACTCATCGCACTAAATTTATACATTACTTATATAGTTCTACCTCTTTGGGTATTTGTTTGATGTTCTGAAACAACTAAGAATCTTTCTAATTTTATGAAAAAATAGTTTTTTTGTTATCGTTTCTTAACCGATTGCACAGAAGAGAACTGAGAGTGTTTTAAATGTTTTATTTTTACTGTTAATCCTCTATGGAGATAATTAATTTTTGCATTACTACTACTACTACTACTCGATAATGACTTTAAGAGATATTTCTTCAAATTAGATGTGGTTTTTGACTCATAAGTTACACACTATTGAGAGTTCAAACTTTCTCAATTATCTAAAACTGGCTTGTAGTATACGTCCCTTTTTCCTATATATTATTTTTATATTGATAACCTTACTCAGAGAGTAATATAAGGTGAGTCGAATCTGGTTCAAAAATCGGAGTAATATAGCTAAAATTTTTTGATCAAGTTTATTTACTTCTTTTTTTGTTTTGAATTTTTTATTTTATTTTTTATTTTATTTGGAATGATCTAAAGGGAGAGGACATATCATATTTATGCGAAAAAGGAATAATTCTTTTGCACGTATAAGATAGTAAACAACGAACAGGCTAGCCTATTCACGAGATATTCTATAGTTCTATATTATATTTAGATTTAGATTTAATTTATATTTACTTATTAGAATTTATATTATTAGATGAGTATTTATATTAAACCCAATAATAAATATGACATAAGGTGTTTCACTCCAACCTAAGATTACAAATCAATTCATTTATACAAGTATCATTTTAAGTAACCTAAAACTATTTTTCATTAAGATTTTTAATAGGCATGAAGTAAATAGCTCTAAGTATAATTTAAAATAAAACACTATAATAAAACTAAGAAAATAATATTAAACATAATTTCTCACCGAATACACAATAAAATAATAAACAAAACAACAGTAAAAAAAATAACATTATCTTAATAAAAAAAATAACCTATCAAAAAAGATTTTTACATCTCTCTCTCTCTCTCTCTCTATATATACTTATTCTTCTCTCTCATATTCTCATTCATTGCCTATATATAATATAATATAATAATTATATATATAATATAATATATTAGGGGTATATATATATCATTGTTAATGTATTTATTATTTATAGGTAACATATCCTAAATTCAGTTTTTTTTTTTGTTTTTATTTATTTTATTTTTTTTTAAAAACCAATATTCATAAAGATGTTGATCCAATTAACATATTGAATTTTAAGGTGGAACAGAGAATATTGTTCAAGTGAAATAATTTTATTGAAGAGCAAATGAGGATATTCGGTTAAATAATTTTAAACCAAAACAGAGAATACATCATTGTGTATTATATTACGGACCATTATATAGAGCCACAAGAATGAAATACTATTTGACAATATGTTACTGGGAACACTTGCAGGGGGCACGAGAAAATAATCCAAGCTATATACGCATATATAAGCAGTAATACCGACGATTGAAATAAAAAATTATTATTAAATAAATTAAAGAATTGAAACAATTTTTTAGAAAACTTATTTACATTGTTAAAAAGGGATCTAAAAAATATAAGCCAAAATATATTTGTAAAGAACCAAAATAAGGGTGTCAAATATAGGTGTATCAATATTTATGATACCACATGATATACACATAAAATGTAGGATCACTTTTGGAACATAGGGTTTATCAATATTCTTATACTTAAATATAATAGAGATAATAACACATAACTTAGAGATGATTTATACAGTTGAAATAATTGGATGCTAATACATTGGGGGTAGATCTTCAGGGTATCAATATTTAAGGGGTTTAAATAGATAAGGAAATGCACTATCTAAAAAAAATATTTCACTATGTATTTAATTTCAACAAATGTTGAGCTGACTATGAGATCATTCCACGACCCTTCAAAATATTATGGATTCCAGAAAGTATATAAGTATAAAGATTATAATTTTTATTTACTTGCACAGAAGCAGGTATCCTCTGGCAGCTACGGGCGAGGTAATATCCACTCTATGTACAAGCAGGAACGGCAGCTGCAAGAAGGGCGGGTTAAAACTAACTTAGCTCAGTATGTCAGTACCTGCACCGTATGTCAAAAAGGCAGAGAGGAGAATGGGAGAGTGTCCAGAGGACGGTGGGTTCCCTACAATGCTGCCGCGCACAACGAGCGAACTGATATCGATAATGCTTTAAAACGATTGTTTGGAAACAAAGTTCCCGCTATCAACATTACGCTCGCCTCGCAAAATACCTGCAAATACAGAAAAAAGAGTTGACAGTCGATTGGGTTTTCACGACAGCACCACACATCTCCTTCTCTGTTGCACGGCGATTTGTACTTGGAGGGGAACACACCTTGTGTACCGTTACCAACTCACTAAAACAACGAGTTTCTTAAACGCCTCGCAGGAGGTAAGGGACGAGTCGCGACCAATCGTGACCTCCACCTTCCATTTTACGCCCATAAATCTATTCTTTCCTTAACAACTAAGCCGCAATTGAGAGGAGAGAAGCAGAGAGAGCTCTCACGCTCGGAGGATAATTACGACACGTACGTTGAAGAGCCTTCAAGAAGATTCACCTCAGCATAAAAAAGCCGAACTTTCTCTGTAAGTGTGTCTCAGGTTGTTATAAACACCACATCCTTTTTGTGTAGTCTTTTTAGGTTTCACTAATATTCAAGATTTTGAATCGGATTACAAGCATGAATTTAAATTTCAAACAAATTGACAGGGTGTCTCCCAAGATATGAACCGTCATTGACATGAAAGATATCCTAGGTCGTTGAAGCCATGGAAATGATGGAAATAGAAATGAAATTATTTAAGTTCCCGAGCTTCTATCCTGCCTAACCGATTTGATGATTGATTATCTGAAGTTTGAAGAAGAGGACAGCTAGAATGAGTTCATTAGGTATACAACATTTCTCAATTAATTTGAGAATATGTAACAAAATCTCTAAATGAAAATATGTTGTAGCATCTTCATAACGTACTATACAGAAGAAGGAGGATGAGATACGGTAAAAAGATGAACATAAAGATGAACAATACCCATTCTTTCATGACTGAATGTTAGGATTTAATTGTAAACATATAAAAAGTAAAAGGCTACATACGGAATTACATCAAAGATGACCACACATATATATAGTTCGCCTACTCATAAACGTCCAGGTTAAAATTGAATATTTCCTTCATCTTAATGTGATAAAACACTTAGAGGAAATAATAGTTATTTAATTTGAATTTGTAAAAAAATACTAGCAATATAATAAATAATACTCATTTTCAAGCTCCACCGTCATCAGTCGAAGTGAAAGAATATTTAGAATACTAAGAGAGCGATAAATATTATTATGATAGACCCACCAAGAAATAGTGTATTATCCCCTGTAGAAAATTGAGAGAACACTGCTTAAATAATAATAAGTTTACTGTATCATTTTTGAACCTTAGAGCTTATTCAATATGTAGAAGTTTGTTTAATATCTTTATAACTTTGACACTTTCTATCAATTTTCATATTAATTAATTTTTAATATTAGTGTAATGAGTTTTTAGACTAATAGGTAAGAAATGTTATTTTTGTTATTATTAACTATTTAGGATAATTGCTATTTTAATTACCAGCCTGAAAATTGCTCCTATATAGAGACACGGGGTTTTGCAATTGATTACTTGAATTTGGCTGATTTTCGGGCTCCAGAAAAATGAATAAAATAAGAGCCTCTCTTTTCGCCAAAATAAATCACATTAACACCTCTAATAGTAAGTTAACATAATCTAGGATACGAGCGACTCAATATATGTGAGTATATTGTGTGGTAACACAGATATTTGTAAAATTTTAATAATGTAATTTTATTTTATACCTTTTTTCAAGAGCTAATGTTTAATCAATTATTGATTATATATATATATTATATATATATATATATATATATATATATATATATATATTTATATATTTAAACTAATAATTATATATATATTATATGATATATTAATTATAACTAATATATATATATTATATATATACTATAATATATATATAATATTATATTAATATTTATATATATATATATTAATTTTAGGATATAAATTAATGATAAGGGGAGAGAAACAAATCGCTATGATATGATACATGTCTTTGATAGATTATGCAAACATATAATTACAACTATTGAGACTAAAAAGAGTAATATGTTGGACATATACAATGAATGTTAATTAAAGAAAGAATGGGTTTATAGTTAATGTATATAATACCTATCAGAATTTGAGTACAGTTAATCTTTCTCTTCGTAGTAACGAACTCTATCACTGTTGGCAAAAGCGGTCTGGAATATCCCATCATTATTCCAAGCTCCACAATAGTCAGGCCATCTCCATATTGATATCTATGGTGTCCACGTTGTCTCCCTGGTTAAACGATCGCCCTGTAACCCCATAGAACTTTCTAAGGTAATAAGATCTTGCAATGGATCGGAGAAGCGTTCACCGGGCAGCACCCCCTGCCTCATTTACAGGGTAAACTAAAACATCAAAGCTCTATAAGGTTATCCGGTAAATTATTTTTGTATAATAGGTCGAGGCAGAGGTGTAAGATAAGATTGCACCTATTCTTTTATACTAGAAGGGTTTCATTCAATTCACATCTTCACATTTAGATGAACGAAATGTTTCTATGCAGTTTCTCTTTGTTTACTTATTATTATTTTTGAGTTTTTATTTTTGGATTCTCGGCTTTCCTGTTTCCTCCTTTATTTATTTTAAATTGTCCCCTTTGTTGCTACATTGAAAATAAGAAATCCGAATCCAGCGCACATAACTTGACCCTTCTATCATAACAGTCATAAGAATAGTATATAATATGCCAGGCAGCATCACGGACCGCAGTGTCCGTAAATTTGGTATGAGGGTAGAGAGGTCCAAAATCAATATATTCCCAGCTTAATTTTTATTTTTTTTTTATACTCCCCGTTACACACTATACCAGGGAACCGGAGGCGAGAAAACGTTGAGCATAATAAAGAATCAGGAAGCAAGTGGTATCAAGCCATCATGCCCAGATGTGCCAGTGGGCCTAATCACAAAAATTCTCGGGGTGTCGGTTATCTCATACCCAAGGGTTTCTATGTGTATTTGCTGCCGCAGGTAAAGAGCCTAGACTAATTACGGTTCTCTTGTACAAGTGGGGTGTACGGATCACTGATTGTTTCGGCTCTCTTTCCAGTCACCTGGTGCCCTTCTGTTGCCGCGGGCGCGGTGCCAAGGCTTTTCTGTACCCTCCCCGCGTCTGAGGCCAAATTCTCTTTTTGGTGGACAATAGTGAATATCAATTTTTCCTCATTTTTGTCCACGACCACTTGAGTTCTGTCCCGCAATCTGAGAGCACTATGAGATTATTAGGCAAAAAAATATTGGTGTTAAAACCTATGCTTTGCTTGAACTGTATGAAGCAAAAATTAGTCTTTATACCATTATTTTATTATGAGAGAGGTCGACTCATTAATATTTATCCAATCCTAATGTCCAAGTATATATTTAGGTAGCCTCTCCAAAACTGCATCTGATTTTATTTATGACATACTCCTTCTCATCCGTAAAATTAACCTATGAGAGTTACCTCTAATGGGGAACTAAGAAGTCAAAGTACCTGTATTGCCTGATATGTATGTTATATAAGCAACTACACACTTTTAAAAACTGCTCTTATGGAAGTTGTCATTAATAATAACAGTTACTTCACGCTAACACTTATATATATACATACCTATGCATCGTAATTGCATGGGAGTCTCTAAAATAATAGCGAGTAGTATGAGTCATTAGCATTACTTAATAACAAAACATCCGCATACTTTTACAACTATTATGTGCTCTGGCTCGGATTCCTCAATGAGAACATATAGGAAAGATGCCTTGGTTCTTCTAATATAAGCCTCTGGCGGGCGTTGCGTTCTGCTTGTTAGCGCCGTTCTCATAAAATGTTGGGAGGGAAGTTACATGCACTTTGCATGGCCCCATTGGGTAGCAAGATAGCTCATTGTAGTTGTTACTACTAATGTACTAAACCTCTAGGCTAGCCACAACAACTAGCTTCAAGAGACAAAAATCTAATCTGAAGGTCAAAATTATCAAATAACTCTCAATTGACAAGATCGTTATTCAGTTATCACCCTGGGTATGAACAATGTACGGACCTCCGACTGTATTTCATAGATGTGAAGTTGAATATAGCATACGATCCAAGTTAGTCCATATGGAGTATCAGATATCCACATTGATAGACGTATCATAATAATAATATGATTTACAAGCTCAACTAAATATTAGCTTATCCCTGAAATTAATTCTGACCGCAGTAAACTTGCTATACTACTTAGAGTAAGATATATATTAGTACGGAAAGGTAATACTAGTCTTAATATAACATGCCTATAACGTTAGATGCGCTGACTGTATGTGGTGGTAAGGTGTTGGGTTTGGTGGTTGTCTTATTTCCGTAGAGAATATGCAAAAATAGCGATTCCGGTGTGATTGTGGGGGCTGGGAGGAAACGGGTATGTGGTGGATTTGTATCAGGGTTGGGGCAATAGTTGTCCGGAGAATTAGTTGAGTGTATTGGGGATAAGTTGGGCATGCATAACGCGAGCGCTGGGTGTTGGCCGAGATTTACCTATAAATATGGGTTGGCGTTGCTGAACGAAAAGTTCCGATTCCAAGAAGAAATTCACCTTTTTTTGTTGACCCAATTGTAAAAGTTTTCCATATTTTTCCTAAATGGATGACCGAATTTGAAAAACTATTTTCGGTAGTGGCGGTGCTGCGACGAATGCGGCTGAAAGTGGATTTATGTTCGTAGTACCGAATATGTTCGTATTCGGGTCCGAGATAGCCTGTCTAACTAGCGCCGAATATTCGGTAATTTCCGGAAATGATATACACGGAGCTTTTTTTTAACAACCATAAAATTAATTATAACACATCACACATTAAACATATATATTCAATATAATAATATGCCTTATCTGTAATAAAGTATATATAAAGACTCACATATTGGGGAGCTATGGCAGACTCAATAGGTAAGTATCTAGCTAACAATTAATTTTATATATATAAACATATTTATTTCTTTTAATAATTATATATTAA
This sequence comes from Trachelipus rathkii, assembly GCA_015478945.1. Lineage (NCBI taxonomy): Eukaryota > Metazoa > Arthropoda > Malacostraca > Isopoda > Trachelipodidae > Trachelipus > Trachelipus rathkii. Next base: position 11,763 of record JABUQX010108683.1, on the reverse strand, counting down.
TAAGTATATTGTTTAGAAAATAGTAACAAAACATCATCTCTAATAAATTTTCTTACATTAATTAATGGTATATATAATATATCCAACATAATATATCTAATATAACTAGGATAATCAAATTATGTTAACACATCAATATAGTTAGAAGTATATAATAATCGTATGTTATGAAATTTACCTACTACACCTCCCTATATCTATTATATATATATATATATATATCTTTTTAAGATTCCATCCTTCAATATTATTAACGCAATTCTCGCAATGATAATATCTACTCACCTATATAGACGTAATAACGTAAGTAGTAGGTTATTTTAGTTATGCATCATATATAACTTAAATGGTGTATAATATATACTCTACCTATATCATATATATATATATATAACCATTTATAAATCATAAATTCCGGAGATCTCTTGATAATTAATATTTCTTCTAATGTGCCCGCATAATTAATATATATATAGTTAGCATATAATTATTATTATTTATAATATTTTAGTTATATGATATATATATTATGACATATATATACAGATTACTAATATTATTATTATTATATATATATATTAGTTTATTATTATAGATTATTATGATAATTAATTGCTTTATATAATTTAAATATTTCATAAATAGTATTATATATCTTTATAATAGTAAAATATATTAGTTAGGTATATTATATATTATGAATTATGAATATATATTAACTTATTTCATATATATTATAATACCTAGACTAACTAAATATGATATCTACATAACATGGTCCGCGTTTAGTATAACATCGTCAATATGTATCTTACAAAACTATTTAATGCTTACAGTAAAATACGGAAATTACAATTGGTGGAATGCTGGTTCCATATACGTATTAGGTACGAGAAAAAAAACAAACACAAAACAAATTAAACCAAAAAGAAAAAAAACAAAAATAAAAAAATTATATACTCAAGAAACACTACACAATAAGCTACATAGCTGAAAATGGAACTAGCATTTTATGACATGAGAAATTCGCGCTAGGATAAAAATATAGATCACATAAAGAAAATGTGAAAACAAGGAGGGATAAGAACAAAAATTAATTTGAGTTATATATGATACAGTAATAAATGATGTTTAGAAGAGACCTTTTAGATAGACCTATTTTATTGGTTTTCTTGGGATGAAAGAAATAAGGAGAAAACTGAGTAGCCTTTTCGCTCTTTGTTGTAAAAGTGTACCTAAGAAACGTATTCTATCAAAGATTTCATCTAGCTCTTTATTCTTTGGATTTGCAGCTAGAAGAAAGATGAGCCACGCAAAGGGTGATAAAGAGCAGAGAGAGAGCCAGGGAGGCCACCGAGGGACAGGAGTCGGGGTCTCTCGGGCCTTACCCGGGGAACTACGGAGGGTAGGGACTAATGGTCCACTCCCCGGGAGGAGATTATGGTATTGATGGGGTGTACGCCGGGGGTACCTGCCCGCCCATCCCCTAGCGGGGTAATGGAAAACGTCCCCACCCCTGATGTTCCCGTCGCTCGAAGCCCCTAGTGGTGCCGAGTAAATAAGAAGGACAGTTTTCCCATAGGGGTGGAAAGAGTTTTTTACCAGGATTCGAGAAAAAGATTCCAAGTTCGCTGAATAGCTATTGATAGGTTTATGAGGAGGTATATTAATATAGGGAAGAAGAGTATTAAAGTAGTTGACCTCGTAGATTGTCTTGTAAAGTTTTCTAAAAAAAAAGGGACACACCATATGATATACACACAAATTCTAACTATATAATAAATGTTAAGTAATTAATATATATCTATTACTCTATCTTTATATAGCTATATATCTATATATATATAATTCATATATATATATATATCTCATATATTATATATATATATTATATCAATATATATATATATATATCATATATATTCTATTATATAATATATATATATATAGGTTAGGTAGGCTCTCTCCTTAAATTTTTAACTGCTATCTGCTTTTACAGAATATATTATCTATTTACTATGTACTCAATTATTATCTCTCTATATATATTACTATCATCATATATTTACATTTTTCTCTCTCTATCTATATCTCTCTTATATCTCTATCTCCTCTGAGTTTTATAAATATATTTTATATAGGAAAAAGAAGACAGTGGGAGGTTAATAAATAGTATATATCCATACAAAATATTATAATATTTTATATTACCATTTCAGTGACTATAGGGTATGTAAATATTACCAAAATGAAAGAAACACTTTATTATTATTCCTTGGTTGTCCATTTACTTAACAAGTTTAATTACATATGGAATTCGTTAAATTTGTGGAAGACTGAAATGTGTTAATTAAATAGGAGAAACTAAACTAATTATCGGTGAGCGGGTAAAATATTCAATAATTTTTATTGCAGTTGGATAGCAGAGGAAAACATGGTTCTTATCAGAGTTTGAGAGTTATTGGAGTTGGGTTTTTTCACTGTAAGGTCTTTCTTAAAGTCTTATTTACATTATGAGAAAGAAAAGCGGCACACAACGTACTCTGGCGCTGGAGGAAGAGCATGTGTCCTTCCCCACTAGGAAAGAACAAAGAAGAAAATAAATTTGAACGAATTAGGCCGGACAAATTGTAGAATTCGAAAGAAGAGCTATTAGCGATTATGAAGACCTTAAAGGAAGTAAATTACTCCTTCTCACCCACCCGTTCTTTGATCTTCTACTAAGAAACTTCGACAGCAATTCCATCGTGGGACTCAAATTACCTCGCTTATTTTACATTTTAAGAGTAACTATGATGGTTCGACACAAGTGTAAACAGGGCCGAATCAAACATAATCTTGAGAACATTCTTGTCTGATCAATAAAAATTAAAACTTTCACGGTGACGCAAAATCTATTTTTTTTTTTGTCAATTTTTTGTGACCAAATTGGAGGATTTTTCCTAGACGAAACTCATCAACTCCATATAAATTCAAAATCTTGAAAATGTTTAACTGACAAACGTTGATATCCAAGGAGTACTTGTCATAACACACAAGTATCAACCCTCAACACACATCACAACTATTTTTCTTTACCGGTCTTTTACCTCAGATAGATAATTTAGTCCCCTCTCTTCTATCATAGCTTGCCTAAGTTAGCGCATCGAACCGAATGTGGTAAAAACACGTTGTCTTTCGGCATGTGGACCGAAAAAATGTTTATCTTTCTCATTATCTTGGATATTTTCCGTAAGGGCAATATTTATTATCGGGGCTGAATAAAGATTATATGGCACCAAAACATCACTGTCCAATATATCAATAACATTCTTTTGGTGATAGTTTTTTGACAGAATTATTTTTGTATTATATTTAAAATTCCCTCCGGAGGGGACAAGTGAAGGACGTAATATGAAAGCATAAATTATCAGCCACGCACAGGCGTAATATTAAATTCAGGAAAGTCAAAATACACTCTCCTCAAACACCATGTATCTGGATCCACTCTTATGTCTATATGAACTGTCAAAGTTACAATGATTTTTATGTTCCTCTCGTCGCACACACGAGTTTTCAACACTCTTTCGATAGCAGGCATTTATCAGCAATCATCTTTGTTTGTTGTATCCAAAATTGGAGGGGCTGTTTATACTGATAAATCTTTTCTCGTAACAAAACAATTTCTTATTTTCGTGTCTGAGTGATAAATTTCCTTAAGCTGCTTGTACATGAGAAACACAAGGTATAAATGTAAAAATACTAATATATTTTTTAACAAATTACAGCTTCAACATCAACAGGAAGAGGTCAACTCTCCGTCTATGAACCATTACGGTTAAGCATTCCATACATCAGCCCTTAGCATCTGCATTTGCAGAACCTACTCGAGCGAAACCAACTCTCACTTGATAAATTAACTCTGTCTGCCCATGTAGATGTTTTTCCCACTAAGCTTTCTACAAAATGTTAAATTTACTCTCAAATGTTGCGCTGCTTTTTTATGTGCACACCCTCTAATTTTACAATAATTACATTATTTTGTTTATCACAAGTACATAATAAATAACCAGAACTATCTTTTTTCTGTGTAAGAGATAAATTTTTAGATTTAAACATATCTTTTAAATTAACTGTCAGCCAATACTATGTCAGAGGTCTCTGAAAGGGAGAATTGGATAGGGAGGAGTGAGACTTTACCAGAAGCGTCCCTAACGTATGACGGCTAGGTAAGGAAACGCAACCATCACTACGGAGGCGGAAATTCAGTTTTTAAATGTATCCGATGGTTCCGGTGCCCTCGACAATCGGTTCAAAGTAGGTCGACATACAGTCGAGGCATACTTTAATTTGCTGTGTACACTGTTACGATACTGTCTCAGCATATGGAGCAAACATTTAGAACAATTGTATCACACTATTTGTTCTAGTATCCAATCAACAGGGACAGAGAAATATTGACCCTAACGGGCATAAGCAAATGTCTTAAAAATCTTAATAGCACAATCTGCAGACTAAAACTTTGCTTTTCTCTCTCACAGTATGGTACGCCCACATTAAACCTTCTGCAGCTCTAACCTTCTAGATCCTTCGCAGTAGGTGTCATTCTTTTGCTCGAAGATGCAGATATATCAAGCTGGCTTGTGCCCTTTTGGGTGGTTGAGAATTCTTTGGCATAGAATTATAACTTTCACCCCCAATGGGATTCCGTTGCTGCATTTACCTCGGACATCCCAAAGATGCATATCTCATCCGTAGATGTCTATTGACTGAAGGAATTCGCGTATGTTTTTTACACTTTTTCCCGACACTCCTTGTCTGTCACTTTTCCTGAAGGTCGTTTTCTCTCGCAGACAATAAAACAGGGATACATGATTTCAGATACTTTCTAGATAAAAAAACCTAAAAATTGGTAAGACACCTCCTTTTTAATAATCATGTAGCAGGGAGCGATCCAAGAGTTTATATTACATTTATTTATGAAAGCACTAACTACATCATAGAAAATCGTAAGTGTGAACGCACTGCAACTTTCAACACACAATATTTAATCCTTTATATATATATTGTGCCACTGATTATATAGTGTAGTGTGGTATATTATTATATTATATATATATATATATATATACATATTTATATATAACTAAAATAATATCTATTTATATTATATTTATAGTAAGTACTTACTTACATCGGAATAGTTCTAATCAACTTATACGTTGATTAGAATTTAATTATGATTCAGTAATATAATTCCAGAGGAATTTTATTATCTATATAGAGAAACCGAACTATAATTTAATATATATACATATTTATCTTATATTATGAAGGATATAATACATTATCCTTTTGGAAAATACCTATACGAGCTGTCACCATTTGCATTTAATTTATCTGCTCAAACTAATATCACGTATATATATAACGTAGGAGTAGCGCCTGCATTAATAATTCTACTAAACATATATCGCATACTAAGTATGTAGTTAGAGAAATCTTGTATTAACAATAAACATATCCAAATATCCAGTCATGGAATATCGTGACCTATAGAGGAAACTATACATATATGCTGGCCAGTATAACACTAATCATACAACTACTTGAACATTACCCTATAAAACTGGATTATTTAATTAACCTATATATAATATTATTTAGTAGAATATATGAAAAGAGCTTGGTTATCTATGCAATGATGGTGAATATATACGCATGAGACGATAATATATAATGCAGGGAAATATTATTTTAAATGCTGCATATATATATAGTAATATAATAATAAAATTTACATAGGCTTGATAATTCATCAAAATACTGGTAGTAATCGTACAAAACTCACTACCATAGCTTAAATGCACACAATGTTCTATAATATTTATGCAGTATATCTTAATATTCAATATATAGTATTCCTCTAATTTAAGTATCTACTAATGTTTGTATAAAATACATGTATTAACCTTATGATAGCCTGTCATCATAGTATATATATTTAACTTATTAACTACATGGTAATCTTATATTAAATGTTGTTTGATCAAATAAATAATAGGTCTTCCTTTCTCGGATTTTTTTTAATTTTATAAACGATCTAATAAATGACAATTATTAAACTATTATAATCTCTGAGTTTTCAGAAAAAGAACGGAAAACTACACGTACACGTCGTCTACCGGGATCCTCTGAAAAGCGGGACTTCTCAGAAAAAAGCGGGAGGGGGACATTTTTTTCTATTTTAAAAAAGCGGGACAAGGGTCAGAAAAAAGGCGGGACCGTCCCGCCCTAAAAGCGGGGCTTCCGTTGCTCTCCGATCAGACCAAATGTTGATATAACTCTTTTTTCAAACTTAAATCATGCTTTCTCTAAACTACAACCGGGAAACGCCCTGCAATTTTTGTAACGAAAGGGTGCAATTTGGGCAAACTATTTTGTCGTCAATAACGCCGCAAATAACTCGCTAACCTGGTGAACCTTTTGATTCAGTACCTATATGGATATAACTTTTTCTTCAAATGACTTACATAATACACCCTTGAAGTTCAGCGTTCTACGAGGGACAACCATATATATATATATATTATAATTATATATATTATATCAATATATATATTATATATAATATATATATATATATATATTATATATATATATATAATATATATACTATATTATATATTATATTATATATATTATATATATACATATATTATTATAATATATTTGGGGCGACAAATTTTTATATTTAAACCTCGTTTTTCTTATAAAAATTTGCTGCCCTCCTCGCGAAACCCTTCCCAAAAAACATATATACCGTGTATATATTTTATAAGAAAGCTTATCTTAAAGACTTTACTTTTCAACTTGCTCAAAGCAGCCACTAGTGTCAAAAATGATGTTTAATCGTAAAATAAATTTGTAGAAATATATATATCATATATATATAATAATATATATAATTATATATAAAATTATATATAATATATATATATATATATATTATCTTATATATTATATATATATATAGTATATATATATAATATTATCTAATATTATTATATATATATATATACAGTGGCGTATCCAGAAATTTTTTTCGGGGGGGCAACAAAAACAGCCTTATGTTAACATTTTTATATATATGTTTAATAATAAAAATTTTTCTCCACAAAAATATATATATATTATATATATATATATATATAATATATATATATATATATAATTTATATTTATATATATCAGTCTTCAATCTCCAATAGTTCTCAAGTTAGGTTTCAAAAAGTCTTAATTATTGACAAGATCAAATCAATTAGGCATTAGACACGGGTAAAATTGCCCAGTATTTGCACAGATGTAAATATTTGGAAATTGTGACTGCGAAACAAGAAACTAGCCATCTATTGCTGCTTTTGGGCGACCATGTGCTGTAATCCATTTTCAATTCCATAAATCCCTTCTGCTTTTAATAATCCTCAATTTGGGCTTTCGAGATCTTTCCTGTAAAATAGTTAACACAATCTTTTATCTTTCATATGGCCCATTACACCCGTACGGTATGACAAATTGCAAGGAAATTTAAAAACCTCTCTTTCTCTAATGCTGATATTAAATCATCAAAAAATGTATAAAAAATGGATGTGGAGATAAACAAGTCTGTGGGTCGGAAGTAGAGATGTTGGGTCTGTATTTTGGAATTTGTTAATTCTTGGACAGCATTTTCAATACTCAGTTCAGATCCAGATGCGCTTACAACATTCTTCGAAAAATCAGCTGAAATTCTAATGTTTGCATTTTCTCTGATGGTTCAAGTTTAGTTTTAAACTAATGGACTTACGAATTTTGTCCTGACAGCGACGAAATTATATAAATTAATTTAACTTCTGCCCTTTATATTATTAAGAATGAATACTTAAATAAATTTTTTAGTGTCTAGAAAATTTCGGGGGGGCCATGGCCCCTTGGCTCCTGTCTATAAAATACGCCACTGTATATATATATAATTTATTATAATATATAATATATATTATATATATATATATATATATATATATTATATATATATATATATATATATATAATCAGATTATATACCACTCACGGCTGAGCCCTTTTCAGGAGGGGGCAGAAAATAAAAGGCAAGAAAAATAAACTATTTAAGCGCAATCTCTTCAGATGAACGCAGACGTGGACTCTTAAAGAGAGTAGAATTAAATAGAGATGATCTAACAATCATGAGATTCATAGAAACAGAAGTGGCTGGAAGAAGGAGGCACCACAACAATGAGTCTGGGGTTTTCACTGCTCACGCAAAATTCAAGAGCAAGGCACCCTTGTGCTACCGGTGTGGCGACGCAATGGAGGTGATGAGAGCAGCAACCTCCCCGGGCATCTGCCGTTGTAATACCTTAGAAAAGAATAAGTGAGCCAAGGCCACGTCGCAGAGAAGAGGTTCAAGAAGTTGATAGTAGGGGACAAGTTTATCTAGTCTTTAGCTTCAGACTCAACGTTATCCAATAGAATGGAAAAGAGGGAGCAGATTTTGAAATGAGTGAAAGAATGGAGAGTTGAGTCCATCGGCAATCATAAGAGTGAATAAAGTTAGAAGTACAACTGAGAGATCGTATGAAAAATAAAATAAGTTGGAGATAACACACTTTGCGTAAACCACCACATTTAACAGGAAAAAGAGGAGAAAGTCGCTCCATCACGAGGCTGATATGGAGCGATTCAGAAAGAAAACTTGAACAATAGTAAGCCAGAAGAAAGGAGCGAAACTCTAAAGGAAGGGAGCTTAAGAGAGCAGTGACGCGCATGCCATACTCGGTCAAAAGCTTTGGACTATGCCGAGCGCCACCACGCCATAAGACTCCTCATAGTTTCTAAGATCAGAAGACTATAAATCTGTTAGATAGGAGTAATGTCACCAGTTGACCCGAGCGTTGAAAGCCCATACTGATGATCTGAAAGCAGGAATGAGACTCCAGATGATCAAAATGAGAGTTAAAGGGAAGGTTTTGATCTTTTGCTTCTGGGCGAGCCCCATTTTGCCCAAATATTATATATATATATATATATATATATATATATATATTATATATATATATATAATTATAATATATATATATATATATATATTTATATATATATATATATATATATATATATCAGGGTGATTCAAAATTATGGTAAAATTTTTTTGGTAACTGAAAAGAAATGCAAAAATAAAGGTAAAAGTTTCTATAAAGGTATGAAGTAATGTGCTTAGTTTTCCGTCTGGATGTCTGTATGTGTTTTTCACTAAATATTTTGTATCTACGTAACCAAGTAGGGTACAAACCCTATATTTGGGATGAGTACTGGTGTGTGTAGTGCTAATGAACCAAGTCACAAGTATCATTTACTAATAAATTAAAAATGGCGGCCGTTAAGTTTTGAGGCGACATTCCATGAAACTGGATGACTTAAAATGTTAAGGACAAAAAAACACCTAGTGTTGTACGCAGAATCCAAGTGGTATAACATTTAATAAATTATGACTATTAATAAAGGAGAATGTAAATTTTAGTAATTGGAAACATCTCATTTAAATATAACAACTCTTTTCCACAAACAGCTACTCCTTCCATAAAACTCAACACATTGTTGACCAAAACAACAACTACTGTATACAATAAAATGCACTGTCTGTTTGTGTTACACATTACAATGTAACTCATTGACTGTGTGTATCTCTTACGGGTTTCTTTCGTTATTTGAATATGGATCGTATTCTAACGTGTATTCATTCATATTCTGAACTAGCTGACATGCATCTAATGTATGGGTGGCATTCTGCAATAGTTCTGCCAGCAAGAACCGGTTGTACCAAGAGAAATCCCAACCGAATTTGTCCAAGGCGCAAGGTTTTTTGCCCCTATTCATCAACGCCTGTCTGAAACTGGGTATTGCAGTCCTAAAGAGCACACTAATGCAAGCAGACCCCGATCTACTAACTATTTAGATTTTAGAAGAATTAGTTCTTAATGAAATTTCTTGAGCATCCTGAAAAGAGCCCGCGAGAATTGTCACTACAGTTTAATTCAAAACCAAATCTAGTATTTTGTAGGTTTACTAAAACGAGCAACAGATCACCCGTACCAAGTCATCAGATGCATACCTCTATTGCCAAGTGACTATGCTCCTCGTGTTTGTTATTTGTCAATGGCTTTTTTGCCAGACAAATGAATTGGCCCAAATTTTAAACGGAAGGTTTTATTTACGACGCCGGCTCCTTTACAAGACAGCTTATCGGTTAAACGTTCATTACGACACATTTGAGCAAACGAGAATTCTCATGCATAAATACGAATCGTTTCCAACATCAAGTGTTTCAGTATCTTTGGGCAGGAATTTTACATGATCCTTGTACTTATGTTCGAGCTTCCTCCAGGCTTAATGGCATAATCTACTTAACCTTTTGAAACATGGGCTCTCGGTACCTTTGTTTGATTCTGCCTGTTCATTGCGGCAAACTGTGGTTTATGCCATGATGGGCTCCTGCACACTTTAGTGCTGCAGTTCCTGAACACCTGAATGAGACCTTTTCAATCAAATGGATAGGTCGAGATGGCCAGTTCCGTGGTCAGCAAGGTCACCAGACCTAATCCTTTGGATTATTACCTTTAAGGACATTTAAAGACCTTAGAATACTCTTCTCCAATCGAAACCGTTGAAGACCTACGATTAAGAATTATGAACGGAATTGAAAACGATCAAACAGACTCCTGGAAAATTTGAACGGGTCCAACAATCAATGAGAAGACGCCTGGACACGTGCATTGGGAACAACGAAGGTCATTTTCAACATCATCTTTAGTCTTTTCGTATTCATTTGTTAGGTGCTTTAGAAACAGTATGTTTATGTTGTACAAAATTAAACCTATCAAACAATAATAATATGTTTATTTACACCTCCTATTCCAAATGAGTTATTCGTTCCTCAAATACTTTAACGTCCGCCATTTTTAATTTAGAGTTTGTAACTTACTTGGTTTCGTAGATACAAGACATTTAGTAAAAAAAAAGACATTGAAACAGCCAGACGGAAAACTAAGCCCATTACGTCATACAATTTATAGGAACATTTATTTTTGCATTTCTTGAGGAGTTACAAAATTTTTACCATCATATCAATCACCCGTTACATATATATATATATATATATAATATATAGTATTATATATATTTATATATATATATATATATAGTATTTATTTATATATATAATAATATATATATATATATTATAATATATAATATATATATTATAATATATAATATATAATATATATATATTATATCATCCACCTTTCCGAAGACTGGGGGGTAAGGTGCGTGACATGCGCTGGAAACAGAAAAGTTAAGTAGAGAAATAATTGAAAAAGGTCAAAGAAAGCCATCCTTACGCCCCTTTATACCTATTTAGTGAGAAACTTGTCGCAGTCCAGAAAATCAACCCTAGACTTCACGGGCCCGCGACAGACCCTCACTATGGCAATCTCGTCCATTGGGGTTTCCTAACCTTGGCCCACACGTGCCCACAACCATACTCCCACCTCACAAACCCGCCATTCACTCCATTATGCAACCTTTCTTCTCGTCTCTCCAAAACCCACTTTTCTCTCCTCAGGCATTCCTTACTGACCAATCCACTTTTCTCGGTCTTCCAGCCGTTCGATTCCCAGCAAAATCACCACTATACATCCGCTTAACCAACGGCTATCATCCATCCTT